>JAOYSI010002421.1:8523-86657 GCA_025775065.1 Hiodon alosoides
CCCCCCCCCCCCCCCACCCCCCCCACCCCCCCCAAACAAACACAAAACATCCCCCCCCCACCAACACACCGCCGGGGGGCATTTTAAGCATGTCTTAATATTGGGGAGGATATGTCCCCCTCAATATATATTATAATTACGGCCATGCGTCAGGGAAATAATTTAATTAATAACATTTAAATTAGATCTGATATTTGTGTGTCTTACATTTGCATCATGATTAACAAAAAAGGCCTGTTTTGTATGAGCAGTCACAAGAATAACTTCGGTCATTTACATTATCACTGTGGAAATAATTAGGGATTCATGACATTTTGTTTGGCTCTGTTTAGTTGGAGGCTGCCCTTCACAACCCAGTCCAGTGTGCCCTGCTAGGGTTCTCAGCAGCCAGTACCTCTCTGCCACAGGGCTACCTCTGGGTGAGTACGACAAACTTGTTCCCATGCAAAACAAAAAGCTTTTGAAAGTAATTTTAAGTCACTATATTCTGGTTTTACAAAGCAAAGTCTCAAAAGTAATAATTTTAATCAAGGCTCGTCTAAAAAGACAAACAAAGTAAATGGTTTACACTCTAGGTAAAGTGTCTGCTTGTAACCCTATTTATTTTCTCTGCAGGTGGCCAGTGGGGGATCCACCACCCAAGGTCAAGTGGAGATCTTCTCTCTAAACAGGCCCTCACCCCGAGCTGTCAAGTCTTTCCAGGTTGGAGCACCAGTGCTGTGTTTGGAATATGTGTCAGAGCCAGGCCCCCCAGAGGACGGAGAGGCGGATTTAAGACAGAGCTCAACCAGGGTAGGAAACACCATTTGCGTGGGACTACATGATGGCAGGTAAGACATGAAAATTCTGCACCAATAAAATCTTCCACTTCATATAATTGGACCATCAAATACCGCTTCAATCGCTTCACAGAAATTACTGCATTAGTCATAATACATTGTAGGCATATAAATGTTTTTTTTTCTGTATACAAGAATGGAACTATTTTTATGCATGGTGTAAACTGAATTTTGTTGAATTTGTGTTTACATCCAGCTACACTGTGATAATAAAGTACTGGACCAAAATCAAAATAAAACATGTTAACATTTATTCCTTGAAATGTTCATTTATAAAAGTTAATCAAACTCGCATAACATAAAGCTTTGTCAGTAGTTATTTTTAATTTTGACGAACACAAGGTAAGATTATGACATGTTTTCATGCTGTTATATTACCCAGAATCCTGGTTTACGGCAGTGTGGACACCGCTGCCCAGTGCCTGCTGTCCTTTGGTAACCCAGAGGGGGTTCCGGTTCTGTGCCTCAAGCATTTCTTCAGCCTCCTTTTTGCTGGGTTGATGGATGGAAGGGTGATGGTTTACAGCCGAAGGGATGGGGGTGAGAATCCAGGTCCTTACACTATTAACATGGCAGTGAATATTGAAAAATACCATGTTCACAATACAAATAGTTGAAAAGTTAATAGTTAATAGAATGAGGATGTGAACTGAAGGTTGAAGTAGAAAAAAAAGTATATTAACACAACTGTGTTGTGTTTTTATAATCATATTTGTTTTACTGTAAAAACAAAAATACTGAAAAAGAATGTTCACATTAATTCAGGTTTAGCGTAACTTCCACAGGAAAAAATTATGAAATTTTGCTTTCTTTCCAGAGGAACTCTGGGATCCGGAGTCCAGCAGAAATGTGACTATGGGTACCGAACCTGTTAGAACCCTTCTGGCATTGGAGGATTGCGTCTGGGCCAGCTGTGCCAACCGGGTCATCGTCATTGAGGTTTCAAGTCTGACCACTGAAGTAAGCAAAGCTCTCGGTATGACACTGGTCCACATCATAGCACATTTTCTCTGAGAGAGAACAATATAGCATGCAAGTGATTTCACTTATGCGTTTCTGCAGAAAAATGCAGAGTGACAAAATATACATCGTTCTGTCATACATCATTTATCATGCATTAATTTAACAGCCAATTTTAATATAATCACACTAAAAGTCCCTTTGAGATTCTCTCTGTACTCTGAAATGAGGCCAGAACCAAATGTAGAAGAAGTCCCAAATCACTGTAGACTCCTGCCTTTGAGGGCTAAACGACAATCTGCAGCAGCTGCTGGATGCATTTGTTCAGAGCAATAATCAAAAACTCTTACTCAACTAATTATGGGTACATGATTGCTTCGAAGACTGTAACTCCTAACTATCCAAACTCTGGTGCTTGCACTGTGTTTTAAAAAAATCGGGAGAATTGAATCCAATTGGATACAATTGAATCTGAAGTGCTTGATAACTATTAAATAATCTTGCCTGAAAGAAACCATTGTGTAATGAGCATTGCCATGATCCAAAACGTTGATAGATTCTCACATTGCATCCCCCCCTCTCTCACGCACAGAGTTTTGAGGCACACCAGGACCCGATGGTGAGCGTGACACACATGGCACGAGCAGGAGGCGGAGTTTGGATGGCTTTTTCAGAGGGCTCCTCCATTCGCCTGTTTCACACAGAGACACTGGAACACCTGCAGGAGATCAACATCTCCACCCGCTCAGATTTCCTCAACCCAGGCGAGTGTGCGTGGTTTGAGAGCAAGGGGCAAAATGGACAAACTGGACAAATCACTAGACCAAATCAAACTCTTCCTTTGAGGGGATATTGATATCACCAAACCGCAGGAAGGATAAAGAGCCTTATTATCAAAACCAGTGTTTTTATTTCGTATTTAGAATGATATTTATAGCTTATTGGAAAGTAATACACATCACAGATTAATTGACTAACTTTCACTGTACAGTAGTACTTATTCCACATTCATATATAAAACAATTGTGGTTTGGGAAAATCATGGCAACAAAACGTGTGCACAATATAATCATATGTAGCTTCGTTTCCTTCACAGGTCAGGAGACGTTTCGTGTTACCAGTCTACTCATTTGCCAAGGGCTGCTTTGGGTGGGCACAGACCAGGGTATAATCATCACACTGCCAGTGCCCAAGCTGGAGGGCATCCCCAAAATAACAGGTGCAGTGTTCTATTTTTCCTCATCAGGAAGCTTTCCATTTGTGTATTTATCAACTTTCCTGATACAGGACCACTTACTAGAAATGTTGTGCTTGTTTTCATAGGGAAGGGAATGACCTCCATGAATGCACACAGCAGCTCTGTGGACTTCCTGGTGGCCACCTCAAGTACCTTGTCCCCCGAACTGCTGAAGCGAGACTCCGTGGTTGATAGGCCGGACTCAGCCAGTGAAGGAGAGGATCGGATCAACTCTTCCTCCCAAGATCTCCTGCCGCCAGCCAATGAGTCCCCCCATAACGACCGCAAAGCAAAGGGAGTCCTCCTGCAGTACAGGCTTCGCTCCACTGCCCAGCTCCCAGGGAAGCTGCTGACGGCACTACCCGATGGAGCCTCCGACTCTTCCGTGGAGTCGCAGGAGCACAGCTTGGAGGATGGCTCCATCTACGAGCTGAGCGACGACCCAGAAGTGTGGGTGCGAGGGCGAACCTCAACACGGGACGGGGACAAGAGGGAAAAGGTCACCTCAGCTGCTGTTATTTCCGGAGGTCGGGGGTTCCGCAGGCTGGGGGCCGAGACTGCACCTGAAAGTGGGGTGCCTGCCGAGAGTACCCTCATGGTTTGGCAACTTCCACTTGCAGTTTAAAAAAGGGATTTATCAAGCAAAGTCTGTGAATGTCTCTAAGAGACCACCGCCATTTACCTCGCCCAAACAGAAGTAGGAAAACGTACAACATGAATGACTGGGTCTGCACAGACGGGCCTGTCGATTGGTCTTGCGGAGCAGCCTTGAACACCTCCTCGAGTTTTCTGGTTTCACTAGCACCTGTTAAGAGTCGGATCAGAGGTTTTTCAGAGTACAAGGTGTATAAGGTCTGAATCTGCACACCAAGTGCAGTTTTGACAGGGATTGCCTTGCTGAGGGAGAGCTGTAACCTTTCCCACCTCCAATAAAGCACTATGCACATATTTAAAACTTTAGTAGAGCTTTTTTTGCCCGGAATTGGTGACTTTTCCACAGCTTTGATATTTAAGGTATGGTGCAGATGCCATCCGTCTCATCCTAGGAATGTCCCTTCCCTACACTTGCCTCTGAAAATAAAAAAGAATCCAGCTGTGATACTGCATTCAACCCTTTAAGAGTCCCATGTTTAAGAGAACCAATGCATTTGAAAGGCAAATAAGCAAATAGGAGTGAATGGTACTGTTTGACTCATAATTTAGTATTCTGTCTGCACTTTTTTCTTAGCCACCACAAGAACAAATGTAATTTTGTTTAATGTTCCATGTCCTCAACAGTTCTCTTAAGAAGAATAATAATAATTATCTCATGCCATTCAGCTGTAGATGGCATAAGGAAGGTCCAGAACAAAAAGGGAAATAGAAGTACGTCCAGGGGGTTCCTGGTGTGTCACAGGTACTTATTTTTTAAATGGTATACTGTGTACTGTGTCCATTTGCTGTAAAATAAAGAGAATACTTCTTGCACAGATACTTCTGTTTCAGTTGTGAATCCAGAAGATCAACAATAAAGTTGAATAGACTTTCCATTTGATTTTTCAGTGACTCACATATACAATGAGACTATCTGCGAGTTCTTTCTGAACTAATATGAAATTGAGCCTTTTCCATGGTGTTAGCCTTTTTCCACAATAGTAGAAATTGCATGTAAACTAGGGCTGTCATTCAATTAGTAGTTTGATCTGTGATCATTAGTAAATTTTATTTTTTAATTAGAATTTCAATGGTTATATGAACTGTGTAACATTTCCAAAAGGATACATCAGCCCTAAGACCTGACACAGAATGACTTACTCAGTTACTCAGTTTAAATATGCTTAAATATGCTGAAAGCACATGATTAAGGTATAGGTAAAAAGTCTCACCTACTCCTGTTGTCCCTGGTATGGCGCTTTTGTACTACTTATGAAACAATGTCACCGATAATATTGCATAGTTGCAGGTTTTTTTATTTTTGGAATATTATTCTTGGAAAATTATTCTTTGTTTTTAAGTTCACTTAACCTGCTGCAGTTGGCAGCGACACTCTCCAGGCTTGTGTCAGAGTCCAGGATAAATTCACCCAAACAAGTACACTAAGTTCTTACTGTTGGGCACACTATCTACCATCCTCTCCATAGGCCGCTTGAAGGTCTCTGGGGCATTGCACAGACCCAAAAGCATGACCCAGAACTGTCCGGCCCAATCACCTGTTGGCCACAATCTGGAACTGAATGCAATATGTCTCCCACTGGGAGCGGCCATCACAGGATCCACCTTGGATGTTCTCTCTGCTGGTTGACTCGCAGCAGTCGGTTGAGTGAAGTCTCTGGGTGAGCTAGGGCTAAGCATGGCGCAGCCGCATAAACACTGCTATAAGTGTTGCTAACTTGGCCTATGTGGGTGTGAGGGGATTGTCTGGCAAGACTGTTAACATCAGCCCAATACCAGCCTATCTAATATTTTCTAACTATGGTTACATGGGGCCTACCAATGTAGTGGATATCTCTATTATCTAAAGCTGTGTTGGACCTAGCTACGTGGCTGCTATCGTTAGCGACTTCAATTGTGGTGGCCATTTTAACCTGAGCCTCAGTTTCGTGACTAAATGCCTATACCACGGCATTTTATGTTTCAACAATTCTATTGCGCTCCAGATCTTGTCAATGTTATCATCGCATAATGTTTTAAGCTCACGTGTTTTGCTTTTATATGGGCCCCGTTGCCTCTACTGGATATCTTTAATCCATCTACATCCCCTACCTGTTCTGTTTCCAGCTGCTTTCTGTTCAGTTGCCTTTCTCCAGTGGCCAATTCTTTAGCTGTGCCTCAACTCGCTTGTCTAGCTCCAGTCGCGTGGACTGCATCCCACTAATCTGTCACTACTGTAGAGCAGGCGGTCAAAGTTTTCTCAGTTGCAAGTATGACAGAGAGAGACTGATGTCTTGGTTAGTTTTGCTAGTCCCCTAACTCCAGCCTCTCTCAACATCCCCCAACAATCTGGATCCGGTGGGGGGGGGGGGGGCACACCTTCCTCCGTCCCGCCAGACGGACCGCATAGCTCACTCATTCGATCTGTAAATCTTGACCTCCTGCTGTGGCACATGTCCGTCTAATGCATGCAAGGGCATGGAGGGAAGGGAAATGGAGGGGGAATGCCCACCAGCACCTGCTGTGAATTAAGCTGTGATTGCATACTTTTTGAGAGTAGTTTTTCCTCTCAGTAGGCAATGGGTGAGAGAGAGAGACAGAGAGAGAGAGAGAGACAGAGAGAGACAGAGAAAAGAAACTAAGCATGCCTAAATGAGAACCACTATTTATGTGTTTAGTTTTGTCCTGAAATATCCTCCCTTGCGGGACTTTCAGGTTTTTGTCTCGACTTCTATTTTAGGTTATTTAGGGGAACCCATGAGGGGAACCACAGAGGTTTCATTTCTTTCTTTTCTGCATTTCACTTGTATAAATAAACACGATCAGGGGGACTATGACTTCCTCAAAATGACTCCTTACTATTACTCCTGGACCATGCATGTACAGTGTACTACAGACATATAAGCATAAATAATGCGATCCAATTCAACTTCTAGTTCATTTTCTAAACAACAAGAAAGAAAAATGTAGAACTACAGGAAAGTTTGGTCACCATTACACACCTGACAGTGTAAGAGATGGGACACAGGGGTTAATTCCTTTTACATAGTTTATCCACTAGATGGCACGAGCTCCATAAATTAAATACATACGCAAAATAAAAAATATGGTGATCTTATTACGTGGTATTCATTAATGATGTAGGTTGCGCCCAGGTAAGCCGTAGAGTAAAAATTTTATCATTTAAAAAAACAAAAAAACAAATTACGAATAGCAATTTGTAAGACAATTAATACTAAAATGAACATTACATTTGTTTGTGAATACGGTACCGTTTTTGTGTTATTTTGTATATATGTTCATATAAATTGTGAAGACTTTTCATAAAGAATTAAAACATTTTGACTACAAAAACTTTTATTTTATTTTTTTAAGATTTACTTTATCGGATTGTACGTGAGATAAGGGGTGTATGTAATGTATTATACCTAAATAGAACACCTAAAAACAGAAAAACATTTCTTAAAGCATGTGATCACCAATTTTTCATAAACTTATGTTCTAGTATTTATACCATAAACTGCCGAATATGCCAAACATTTAAAAATGTATCTTTTTGTGGAATCATTTGTTCAAATTTGAAATTAGCTTATTGTATTGTATTCTTCTAACATGGGCACATAACTGGGTATGTTAATACATAATTAGTTTTGTTCTGAATCATTTACGGTGGCATCTGGTCTTATGAGAGGAGTGCGCACACTGTGGAGACAACTCACCTGTACCTACTGTAGATGGCAGTGGAGAACAGTGAAACATGATTATTTCTTGTATTTCGAAAATCACGATCAAAAATCACATATTTTATAGTACATACACCAATGTTGTATTGTTAAATTTCAGCACCAGTTACAGTTCAACGAATGCATCTTGTGACCATCAATTATTTTTTCTATATAAAAAATATCCTCGTCCTCATTATCATGTTGGATTAACCCGTTGAGCTGATCTGGGTTAGTGTTGCCATATAAAGGTGTAAACGGCAGTTGTCTTCGCCCTTGATAACATGTTGACACTTGTTACCCTTGGAACAGAGAAGAGAGAACCGAAATGTTTCGATGAACTCTTGCTTAATTATAACGTATTCAGGTTTGTAGATAATGTGGCCAACATTCAGGTATGTTTCAGCCACGCGATACGGGGTAGGCAGATTTTGCGAAAGGCACCTGTTTATCTACACATGAAACGATTAACGATAATAGGTGTATAACTAACGTGAATAAGAAAAAACGGCAACAATTTAAAGAAAGTATATATTCCATTGAACATCTTTATACCATCGTGGGGACATAAACCAGTGGTTTCCAAAGTGCTTCACGACCACAAACCAGGTCGTTTGATTAAAGAGTAAAATACAGAAACCCCAAGTAATGTATATTTTATTTATCTGGAGTAATTTTGGACTATATCCATAAAAACTGAGCGCGGAAAAGGGGCAAGCCAAAGAAACTTTTCTTTTTTTTTGGGGTGATATTCTGGATTATGAAATTAACATAATGTAAATAAAACACAAACAAAAGAAAACGACATCTATTGCTGCCTATTGCCTATTCATGTATCGCCATATGAGAAAATGTTCGGGATCGTTTACGTAACCAGAAACCGAAACATCAATATAATTGAGCCAATTTTTACAAAAATATAACTTGGGGAAAAATATATCTACATATAGCATTCTACCATAACTGACTCATTATTCCAGAATTACTGCATGCCATCTGCTGAATGAGCCCTGCATTTTAACTCCGATAAAGTCATCTAAGTAAACTGCAGGGCTTGGGTGGAATTTTGTAATGAACTAATTCTTTACGGTTATACGTGATATTTTTCAGATCACTCTCAATGTGACAAACAATTTAAAATGTTTTACCCAGCATTGGAGCAATTGCTTCTGGGGGTGGGGAAAGGGCAACAGCAGAACAGCCACTCACAGACAACACAGTAGTGCAATATTCTTCAACACTTAAACTGTCAATCAGGATTAATGGTCTATAAAAACAGCCATCACATCGAAGTTTTTCAGAAAGTAAGAGGATGAAAATAACGAATTGGAAAGCTGTGGAATAACCTTAGAGTAAACTCGTTAACCGTTTTGGAGTTTAGCCATTCTGCTCTACCAGAGCCCTGTAGGACTCTATACATTTGCGAAGTTTAATTTTTGCCAGTAAGCTAATATTTAAACGCCACTTCGCGGATAAACCACATCATTTTAAAAAAAGGAAAGAAAATACCTTCGTGACATTCACCGTCACGGGCATAAACTTGCCTGAACAACTTAGCGAACTTGCACAAGTCTTACAGACAATTTTTGTTAAATTAACTTTACTGCATTGCTTTTAAAGGGAATAGTTTGAAATGTAACTCCTAAAAACATGTCAGACGCTTAAATCTTCTGTAACGACTAAAGTGGAAAGTAAGCACAATCGCCAAGCAAGCGATACACCAGGGAACTGCTGCGTTCACATCAGGAAGACGAAGATTCAAACATCCTAGTTTGGGAACCGTTGGATTTAATTTTAAGATATACGTCGTTTTCCAAATTTGACCAGAATTACTGATATCACTGCAGATAAAAATGGACTGGAAATATCTAAGCTCCGTGGTACTTTTCCCTATTTTGGTCATTTATTACATTCTCAAGGCAAGCGTGTACCTGTTGCTGCCGTGCAGACGAAAAGATCTAAGTGGAGCTGTGGTACTGATCACCGGTGGAGGAAGAGGAATTGGTCGACACCTGGCAAGAGAATTTGCCAAGCAAGGGGCTAAAAAGGTAAACTTGCATTCGTTTTCGAAACGTTTGCGTAGGCAGTGTAGGTCATACGTTGCTATGGAGAAAAATAAGACTGCAAAAACTAGCTAGCAGGCTAATGAATAAAAATTACAGTGCTTTCAGAACCAGGAGGAGCTATTTAAACTGCGGAATGTTTGTTAATGATAAAGACTTACCAGATAAATGTATGGCCCTGGGAGGTCTATAATATTATAACGCAAAAACTTCCTCAGTAGACCATGTCATTATTAGGAAAGATAATTAAAATGAGAAGGAGTGCTTCCTATAGGGTTACAATGTAAACCATATTTTCGTATAGTATATCCGATAATCTTATGTCGGACTTTGCCCGTGAGTCGTGTGCTATACTAACGGCGTCTTACAAACCATACTTCTGAAGACCCTTAACTCCCAGACAAGTCTAAGGAAATCACGTGAAGGTGCAATTAACCTACCCTGCATTAAATTTTTAGACACTTTCAGCAGCTACACTTCTCTTGTGGGCGGGACAAAGGGTGTATTCAAAATTAGAGTCTTCTCCTGACCTCCTGAAGGTATCTGACAGCTGTCTACACTCTTGAGGAGTGTGTTTGCTGTGGTTTAGTTACTGTGGAATCCCGCCCCCGAACACACACACACACACACACACACACACACACACACACACAAAACACACATTAATACCTTTGGCTTGTTGAACTTATAAAGGCAAGCTTGATTTATGGAGATAAATATTTGCTTAATGGCAGTTTAAATAACCCTATTATTTTAATGTTTGTAAGCAAACTGGCTATTGTATTTTGTACTTTTAAAAGTCTTTACAATTGTATATAGTGAGTTATATTCACATTCTTATAATATCAATAGTGTAATTTATATTTGCAAACTAATTAGGAGATATTGGGCTTGTCAGACACTGATCTAAATGCTAGCAAAACAACAAATACAAATAGTTTATGTGTAAGTGTGGTCTTAATTTGGACAGCTATTATAATGCGGTTAAAGGCATTTGTCTGTTGATCATGATTTAACTCTGACCTGAAAACTCTGAACTGGCCGTTAAACCTTTTTTTTTTGTTTGTTTGTTTTCAAAGACTATAATGTGAACCTGGCATTGGCTTCTGCTTCACTTGACTATCAAACAACTTTGAAGTCTTAAAAGTGAAAGGGGATATCACACCCATGGCACCAAGATGAATGGTTTATAAATGAGACCTTGACCTCGAGGCCTCATTAGTTTAACTTCCGTTCGACAGCCTGGATACTTTAACTCCAGTGCCTTGAACTATAGGTTCCCTAATCTGGCAGTCCTCCTTTATTTCAGAGGCGTTGCAAGGGGGCTTCAAAGTCAAGAGAACCCTAGAGTTAAGTAGGGATGGGGTCAAGGGAAACCAAACTCAACATAACTGCTTGCAATACTTGCATGTTAGGTGAGACTGGTTGTAAAGGTCTCGTGCAGGCAGCTCATCAACCTTATTTGGCCTCACTATGATGGTAGATTTTCAAGGCAGTTATATGAAATTCTTAAATGCATACATGCACATGGTAGAAACGTATGAAATTCCTCATCGACATTTTAGAGTCTTGGGCTGGGACTAAAACAAAACCTTGGCAACCCGCTAATAGCACTTTGCATGGCGAAATGAGAAAACACTATTAAATACAATTTTACCACATGCGATTATTTTTTTACCCCTCCCCTCAAACAATGGCTGGGGACCAAATCTAAACATTGACCAATTTTATTAATTAAAAGTTGAATGTCTAAGTGCTATTTTGGGTTTCTCTGCTAATGTTTCAACCACACCGCAACTTTGCAGTTCTGACTCATGGTCTGAGTGTTTGTGGGTGTAGTAGACCTAAATCTTATCATTCCTTTGGCTGGTTCACTATGAAAGCACAGCAGATTAATGTTCCGGTAACTGACTTATTCTAAATATTAGCAATTGCTAGTAACCCACAACCTACATTTTACTCAAATACGGTGTTCTATGAATATAGAGAGGAAATATAGTGACATGGTGCCGTGTATATATTTAAAATTCAAATTTATAATCTCAACTTGAGCGACTCATTTACACTACAGGCAAGTCTGTTTCTAGTGCACAGCACTTGTTTGTATTCGAAACGTAACAGTTTGTGAAGTTGCAGTTAAATAGTCATTGTTGATTTCAATGCTTGTTTTATTTGTACGTGAGGACAAAGTAGCCTTTTACGGACACGTCTTTGCTAATGAAAGGGAGAGCCTTTCCCTGAAGGTAGAATGAAATTGAGTTTTTCCACCTTTGTGAGAACTCGGGTCTCGCAAGACAAACTGTCCTTTGTGTGAGTCTTATCTCCACGTATCCGAGTACCCCTTGAGTTCCCACTTAGAGTGGCTGTTGATTCACATTAAACCTATTAACCGACCCTTCTCTTTTGTGTGTCAGTAAAATAATTTTCTTCACATTTTACTTTTTATATTGAGTGATGTGAACGTAATGTAACATTGGTAAGGGAATAAACCATAAACGGCCTTGTCGGATCTGTTCAGTCAAGTAATCATATGCATTTTGGAGCCAGCTATAAATCTGTTGAAACTATTTTCATATACCCATTTAAGATTATCACAAGCCCCCAGCCCCCCCTTTAAATACATTTTTATTTTATTTATTTTTTCCTCTTTGGTTCTCCTGGAGCCTTGCCGATAAGATTGGAGTGTGATTCCCTTTCTGGTTTAAGTTGCACAACAGTGTGGGTCAACTTGGGGGCAGGTCTGGAAGAAGAAAAGGTTCTTTTTGCTGTGCCTCTAAGGTGGGATTATCTGACTGTGGTTTTAATAAAATAGTCGGTCGCATTCTTGCCAAGCGATGACGGAACTTCTCGGACGGTTCACAATATACAATACAAATATGTAAAGGCATACCCAGTAAAGCAAACAATGTTTTGCATGGTATATTAACTCTCATGAATGGTTTTCCAAGTGTAAAAATCATTGTACTTTATCTTGGCCGTCTTGTGTTTATTTTAAACATTGGTACACAGTGGGGCAGAAGAATATTGAATAGTGAAATCTGTCACCCTTTGGGAGTTTAGGCAATCCTTTCCATTTAGGTATTAATTTCAGTCTGAAATCTTAATTGTTGGTAGCTGTACTGGGTCAAGCCAATCATTAAATTCCCATTTTTGTCTGAGTAACACAAAACTGTTCTTTTTGTGATCTTTGACCTTGTTATTAAGCAGCTGTCCAGCAATGCGGTTACTGTTATACCGATTCCGTTTCAGTCCCAGCGCTGCTGCTGCTCCCTGTGAGGGAAGTACTGGGCATTAATTGCTTCTGTTAATATCTGGCTGAATTAATGCCGGTAGATTCGAGTGATAGCCTTTGCTCATTACTACTCATCCCCTTGAGCCTAACTACACAACACTTCACGGCAGGGTTTGTGTGCAAACACTGTTATTTTAAAAACTATTTTCGAAACATCAGAAAAAGCCCCCTTGCAATAATTAAATATAAATAATCATATTAAGCGTAAACGAAAAGCTTAATACAAAAATTCCACCACACGCGCGGGCGCACATCTGAGCTTTAAAACTCAAGTGGCAAACGGCATAATTACTCTCCACTCAACCATCAATTTAAACTGACAGATAGAAGACAGCAGGAACCCAGAATGCATGTCAGCACTAGTGACATCATTCCAGACCTGACATTACAGAGAACAGCTTTTTTTTTCTTTTTCTTAAATGAAGGAAATAAATGACACTTTTTACCACAGATGGTACTCGGCTGGCACTTGAAGCTGCGAAGCCTTGCTGAGCACCACCAGTGCCACAATACCAGCGTCAGTTCAGCTCGCTTTGAGAGACATTAAGCTTTTTTTTTTGTTTGTGTAGCTGCCACGCCCTGGAAAAAAAATGTGCAAAATGGGTCATCAAGCTTACAGAAATAGAGTCTGGACACAAAAGCGGTCTTGTTTTGGCAAGCCTCGCTAACGTTGCCTGAATTGAGCTGGCGACCCTCAGTTCCTGTGATCCGTTTTGTGCGCTCTCAAAGGGGAAAGCTGACCCTGTCAGGCCAAAGAAGTTCATCAGCAACACCGAGGAAGTGTTTTGGGGAGAGAAATTTTAAATATAAAACATACATAACATATTATCACGCTGTGTTATTTTGCTTCTTTTATAAGAAATCGAGATTCCTGAAATGCTCAGAGATAAAGTTTATGGTGAGTTGAATTAAGGGCTTCAACAGTTGTGATCTGACAGTACAGCGCTCTGTTCAATAGTCTCTCATGAAATAGTCAGCATAGGTGATGGCTGCATAGTCCACGACATGATGGTGTCCTGACTTAAGCTTGTGTATAGTATATAATATATGATATACATATATTGTATATATGAGTAATCTATATTTAAAATAATAAAAAAATGGAAAGGTTTACAATAACAATGCTCCTTTCATATTTCACACATGCAGTTTGTAAACAAAATCATGTTTTCAATATTGGTACCCTTCAGTATGTGGACAAATGACCCCTACAAGCAAACTTTTATCTACTTTTATCAGGAACAAAACTTGGCTCTAAGCCTGTCTGCCATAAGATGGTGGTCCGGGGATGTGAAGGTTGGCACGGCACCTTGTAGAATGCATTCCAGTCTGGATTCATCGGCATGCCTGTTGGCAAATTGGACGCAGGACCCTTCACTGCTCCAAAGAAAGTTCACACATAGGAAGGGGCATAATGATGTTGGGAGTCCTCCCTGGCCTGCCTCGGGACAGGAAGCACTCGTATGCCATTGTGCTTGGGCGCCGCTTGCATAACAATCTGTCCACTGGAACATGTGAGAACGGAAATCGCTCTAAATCCAAACCAAACACTAAAGGAATTGCCATTATCTTACATTTTTTTCTTTTTACTGATTGAAGTTTACAACAGACCTAACTGAAAAGAGGTTACTTTATTAAAGTAATAATAAATGGAACTTTAATTGTGTCATCCTGTCACATATTTTTAAAGTATTAATTTCTTGAATGCAAAAATGTGCTGCTAAGCAGAATATAATATGTGGTGTGGAAAATTTAGACTTGGTTTGGATTGCTTCCCAGGTATTGTTTTGAGAATGCTGTATGTTCCTGTAGGTCTAGAAATGGCATAATTGTTTTGAGTTTTCCACCCGAACTACTTTATATTTTAGAGCACATTGTGGTAAAAATTTCTTGCTTACTCCACCCATTCCAATTTTAATGATTAGGTTTGGCTCCCTAAGAATCTTTTTATAGTTACACCCACCTCAACAAGCTTGTGCAGCTCAATGCCCCTTAGTCAATTTTCATACCGCTTGCTGACTTTAACAGGAACAATAGGCTCTCCTTTTATTGTATGACAGATACACAGATTCTTTAGAAGCATTCCAGTAATTTCTATTAATCTTGGACAAACATAAATAATTTTTATTCAAGGTTACATTTGACCACAAACTTGAAAAGGTGGGGAGGGGGCTCTTAAAAAGAACAACTGCTCTTATTTTGTTAATGTCCTTGTAATGTAAAAAAATATATATTTAATAAATATTTTAACCCTTTTTACATGCAGATAGTTAAACTAGTTGAATTATAGTTTGAAGCTTGAAGCTGCTTTTTCTAAAAAATGTCATTACCTAGGAGAACTATTTCAATGCATACGACAATCGATGCATATGACATTCACTGCATACGACTCCCAGTATTTTAATATATTCAGATTGTCTGTTTTACCGTACGGGACGTATTTATTCTGAAAGGGCAAATATGATAAAATTTGTGAAATGGAAACTACATTTTAATGGGTCTAATAATATAAGTAAATGAAGATGAATAACACGTTGCACACGAGTAAACAGTGTAATGGGATTGAACTTTTTTCATGCAAATTTCCGACTGCAGCCTTGGGTTAGTAACCCTCTGATAAGAATTTGGCACTGTATAAGAGGATTTTAAATGTAAATGTCAAAATTGTTTTGTGATGCAGATGTATTTAATCATTTAATAAGCTTTCTGTCAAGTTATTGTATTCATAAGATAAATCTGATGGGCTTCCTTGTGAAATAAAATTTGGTTAAGCCTGTGAGTTTATTTATTAAAATGTATGAATGCCTGAAAACGACAATCCAACATTCAGAAAGTCTCAAGTGACCAAGACTAGTTACCTATTGAAAAGTTTTGCTTTCAGGTATAAGTGTGTAGTTTAACTTTATACCATTCTCGGGCTGAAGGTGGAATATTTAAAAAGATGTATGTAAAATGGTTCTCAATGCACTGGTTTTTGTTAATGTTTTTAAAAAAAAAAGAAGAAAAAAGTTAATTCAAATTTTAAGATTGATGGCAGAAACTTGTAGTAATGCTTATGGTCTCTTTAATGTATTACCTTAATTAAGAATATACAGTGGGCCTGGTGTCTGTCAGTAAAAAGGTTTGTGTCTGTCAAGGTTTGAATTTGCTGACTGAGTCCTAAGCTGAGGTGTCCAATTGGCAGGGGTTGGTTGGGAGGGAGTTGACAGGGTTTCTCCTCGCTAAAAATAAACTACCATCTCCTCTGGACGCCTGTAGGCTTCCATTACTGTCGGGGAGGGAAATGCCTCTTCTCTAGTCAGCGCTGAACCACTCACACAGACTCCGTGGCTCAAAGGACCACGTGTGTTGTGCAAAGGAGCAGACAAACATCTGCACAGTCGCCGATTCCACATTTGGTGAAAATAAACGAATAAGCAATCTCAGGTTTTTAAAATAAGTTATTTAGAAGGGATTTCAGGGTTGTCTATCTTCTACAGATGGCAATACAGGCATATTATAATGGCTGTGTTTGACATTACTTACAGTCACTATAGCAACAATGGATTTAACACACTTGACAAAAGTCCTTTCTTTATGGGCTGCCGAAGTTTGGCTTGGTGTCAAGAAGGGTGACACCTACTAACTCACCTTGTCAAAACTGGGTATCTACATTGATATGTGTACACACTGGCCATCATTCTGTGGGCACATAGAGACAAAAACTCCCAGATTAAAAGAGTGGATCACTTTCCAGACGAATTCCAGCTTAGCGATAACCCTCAATCACTGGCAACTGGCCAGGCATTGCAGTGGCCCCTTTACTGCACTCCGCACACGCACTGTTTGAAACTCCCTGACCAGAAAATTGCAGGGTTCATCAGCCTAGTGAGCCATGTAATCTCTTTGAGAATGTGTGTTAGAGAAGAGGGGGAGGGCCGGGTTCTCTCTTGTCTTCATTACCCCTTTCTGACCCCAAAGACGGACAGATCTAATTGCCAATGAGTGCACCCGTCTCCACCACCCGATCCTTTGTTTTTTTATTTTTTATTTTTAATTACTGTACTAGGTACTGTCACTGACAAGAGAAGCCCCTAAATCTCTTTTTTTATGATGATGTCAGGCTATTTTAAGACCGGACACTGTCTCTGCCATTGTACAGTCTAATGGTTTACATTCTGGTTACATTGTGTTAATCACGTTTGAAATAACAAGAATGTAATTTAACAATACTTTACCTAAATTAAATCTGATGAAATAAGGTCTTTGCACTTATATTTTAAATATAAGTGTTTTAAATATAAGATTTTCAACGCCAATGATTTACCCGTGACAAATGCTTTTACCCCATGCAGGGAGTGTGAAGAAGTATGACCAGTCCCCTATAGTCCTAGTCACCTTTAAGCCATTCGTCTTTTTTACACTCACACCTTCAGTCTGCACAGCCTGCGTGATTGGTTCAGCAGCGGTTGGAGGAGGGGCACTGCCAGCCTGCAGGCCCCTGGGAAGCAATGCCAATTTTTCACAGCCGCTTTTTGCTTATATATCACTAAAGTAAATGCTCTTGATAAAATACGCTCGCATGTTAGCGGCTAAGCATGATAACAACCCAAGAATGCATTACAAAACACGTCAAGCGTTTCAGGTTTTCAATGTAAATATCCCCTTTGGTGAAAATTGCACTGTTAAAGACACTATTAAGAATATAAGATAAAGGTTGCATTCATAAAGGTTAAAACCTTCATTCAGTAGCATTTAGCATTGTTTAAATGCCGCACGGTCCCTGTGTTGCGCAAAAGCACTTTGCACCTTACAACAGAGAGAATTATGACCTACTAATGACGTAGTGACTTCCAAGACACTATGTGTTTTTGTTTTTCTTTATTGTACACTACATGGCCATAAGTATGTGGACTAGTGGATTCAGGTATTTCAGACACACCCGTTGCTGATAAGCGAATAAAACAGAGTACACAGCCATGCAATCTCACAGCCGTACTGAAGAGCTCGGGGGCTTTCAGCATGGCCCCATCATAGGATGCCACCTATCCAACAAGTCGGTCAAATTTCTGCCCTGGTCAGCTGGAAGTGCTGTTATTGTGAAGTGAAAATGTCTCAGCTGCAAAGTGGTGAGCCACACAAGCTAACAGAATGGGACAGCCAATCTGGAGTGGTGTAAAGCTTGCCGTCATTGGACTTTGGAACAGTGGAAACACATTCTCTTGGGTGATGAATCTCGCTTCACCATCTGGCAGTCTGATGAACAATCCAGGTTTGGTGGCTGTCAGTAGAACTCTACCTGCCCGAATGCATAGTGGCAACTGTCTAGTTTGGTGGAGGGTCTGGGGCTATTTTTCATGGTTCAGGCTAGGGAAAAAACATGTCTCTCTATTCTTCAGACAATAGACTGAACAGTACATTATATTTTTAACCTTGACCTTTACTTTCAGGTAATTCTCTGGGGGCGCACCGAGAAATGTCTGAAAGAGGCATGTGAGGAAATCTCGCAGATGGGGACAGAGTGTCACTACTTTCTGTGTGATGTGGGCAACCGAGAAGAGGTGTATAAGCAGGCCAAGGTGTTGAGGGAGAAGGTATGAATCTTATACAAATAATAACTTAGGAATAATCATGCATTTGCGTCAATCATCGATAAATACTTTTTAAGATGACAGATGAAAAAACTGAAAATCTAATGTTTAATCCAATACAAATGGTCAACTTCTGTTCTTACATTTTACTTTATTAAATAATTTCTAATTGTGCTGGCTGACATGTTTGCATATCTTAATCCTCTCCTCTTGGTGTTAAATTATAGTTTGCTAGAGAAGTCTTGATAAGATAAGGACTATCAATATTGTGCTCTGTCAGCGTGTGAAAAACAAAACCTGCTGTAAAAAGGGTTCAAAAGGAAAATGAAAAATAGATTAAGCGTTGCGTAACGTCTGTTTGTTTTTTTTAACCACGTCAGCAAAATATAAATGGTGCTAATTTGTGTTTTCAGGTGGGCGATGTTACCATTCTTGTGAACAATGCAGCCGTGGTTCACGGAAAAAGTTTACTGGACAGTGATGACGATGCTCTGTTGAAAACACAGCATATTAACACGCTGGGGCAATTTTGGGTAAGTGACAACAGGTTAATGTCTACGCCTCTGGTTGTCAGACCGAAGTGCCAATAATCATAACTACGGTGAGAGAGATTTTGTTCTCTTATCTCAAGATAAACACCATGGGTTTCCTCTGCTAATGTGAAAAGATCAACGTATGTGGGTTACATAACCCCTGTCCGTGTCACTTGATTGATTCACATGGAATGCTTTCACATGTTTTGGCAAGATGAAACAATAGCATTCCTCACATAAGATAAAAAAGAGCTGCTCTAATACATGAATAATAGATGGTTACTCTTCAAAGAGACTCTGTACACCACTGTCTTCATGTTTAATAAAGCAAGCACAATGAGCCCGCACAATGAGAGAGTCCCAACTAATGAAAACAATCAATGCCATCTATGTCTTTTAGCTGAATATGTATGTCAATGAAGACATAACTACATTCAGAGAATGTACAGGGAAGGGAAAGTCCTAATTTATGGGTTTAAACCTAAAGAACACATGCATGTTTTTCTCTGAAACTTTGGTTTTAATAATTCTGCCATCTTTTATTTGACTTGTGAGTCAAAATAGCTGAGGTAAACAAAACCACAGGTTAATCGTGTATTTACACGGACAGTATTGGGAAGAGGCTGTCGTCCACGTTTCCGAACGGTGCATTGCTTTCTCAAGGTAACAAGTGGAAAGAACAATGCTGGAACCATCCTGAGTCTCTTGTCTCTCCGCTCCAGACCACAAAAGCCTTCCTGCCACGGATGCTGGAGCTGTGCAATGGCCATGTCGTCTGCATCAACTCCATTCTCTCCCTCTCTTCTATCCCTGGAGCCATTGACTACTGCACGTCCAAGGCATCGTCCTTCGCTTTCATGGAGAGCCTTACGTTGGGCTTGCTGGACTGCCCTGGTGTAGGCACCACCACTGTGCTGCCCTTCCACACTAACACCGAAATGTTCCAGGGAATGAGAGTCAGGTGAGGGGGCATGCATTGCCAATGCCAAGTTCTTACTGGGGAATGGTTAAGACCTTACCTTACTCATGGAAATTCAGTTAGCATAACAATATGACAACAGCACTGAGCCAAAAACTGGAGAGAAAGGAAGATTTATATATGTATTGCAGTGGTCTGGGGGTTTTCTAGCTCTCAATTAGATCAGGTGTCTAATTTACAACTGGAAAATAATTTATAATCCAAATACTGATTTAAATTTAAAAACTAAGAGATAGAGAGGTAGCAGACAATGGAGATCTCAAGGACTGGGATTACCATTGATGTAATACATACATAAGATACAGGATTAAGGAAAAGTTAAATCATAAGGGTGCTGATTGATATTTCTGTCTGACCCGACTCACGGTGGTGAAATGTTGTCACCACCATGCTGCATTCTCCAGGTTTCCCCAACTCTTTCCTCCTCTGAAACCTGAGATGGTGGCTCAGCGGACTGTGGACGCAGTCCGGAGCAACACTGCCATTGTCTACCTACCGTGGACCATGCATGCTTTGGTCATCCTCAAAAGGTAAGCCGGGTCTAAATTAATGAAATGTCTTATTAATATGAATTCAATTTTGTTGTACCTATCATTTTACTTTCCTCTTTGAAACTGTATTAATGATTTTGTTTTGCCTCATTAGCTTCATGCCACAGGTTGCACTTGAAGAAATTCACAGGTTCTCCGGAAGCTACACCTGTATGAAGACTTTTAAGGGGCGGTCATAGCAGGAGCAAGTGAAGTGAAATGTG
The DNA here is from genome assembly GCA_025775065.1 of Hiodon alosoides. Classification (NCBI taxonomy): domain Eukaryota; kingdom Metazoa; phylum Chordata; class Actinopteri; order Hiodontiformes; family Hiodontidae; genus Hiodon; species Hiodon alosoides. Next base: position 29,103 of record JAOYSI010002421.1, read on the forward strand.
GGTAATTTGAAGACAATTCTTGAGAAACTACCTGGACAAGTAAAAGGAGGGCACCCTGGTTTTCCATTCAGAGTAGAACTTCAGGACACTAGCAAAGGACCTTTGGCGTCACCGTTTCTGTTCCAGGCGCCTTGTTTTGGTCTTGAATGAATACAGAATTTTTAGTTACCATTTCATATATGTTTAATCCATGGATATTCACCACCTGGACTGCCACTTTCGCTGTTCTGAAATATTTATGCTGAAATATTTAGATTCTGGAGCAGGAACATACTGGCAGGTGGTGGAGGGATTGGAATGAGGACCTACAGCATGCCACCCTAAGGGTATAAGTCAGTCACTCAAAACTACATGGATTATATATACATGGATTTATATAACTTAACTTTATTGTTAAGTTAGATTCTTTCAGTTTTTATTGTTTAAATCTACCACTTAATTCAATAGTAATTCAATGTCATTCCTGTATTCAAAAACTGAATAAAAAGGTAGTTGTGATAAAAAAACGTCCGTGCATGCTGAGGGCTGCAAAGTGCTGAAGGAACGCGGCCCTACGTGTGTGTGTTCACGGTGTGCCGAAGCCGCTGTGCTTTTAACAGTCAAGATTCCACCGCCGCAGCAGCACTGCCAATCGTGAGATCATTGTGTGCTCAGTAATGTTGTCATAACACGTAGCGCTTTGCTCCACAGGGACATGTGTTGGGGAAGGCTCCACTGCTAGAAAGCTGAAGGGAATTTTTCAGGAAAACACTAACAATAAACAAGGTCACGGCCTTTTCTGGCTTGCCTCCTTCCTGCCTTTGCCTGAGATCTGAGGCAGCAGATCCTCATAAGGTTTAAATTATATGAAGATTATTGGCAGCTGTGCCTTTTTTCTTTCTCCCAGTCCTGAATACAAGAGCTGTCTACTTTAAAATTGAGTGCAGCTACGAGCTTCGAAAAGTTTAAAAGTAAAAAATATATTATTCATGATTTTAGAAATTTTGTAGATAATGTCAGGGCTGACACATTTGTAGTTTTGGTGGAAATAAATATTGATTTAAAGATCCATTTGGTATGGGATGGGAGGTGTTACTGCTTGTTAATGAATGACAAAATCATCTAACTAGCATGTACCATGCTGATTCAAGAGGTCCGTGACTTGCTGGAAGATTTTCCTGGCAGAAATCCAATACCGCCGGCTGGCATACAGGAGAAAGTTTAGTGATAAACTTCACCTGTTCCAACCATTTAATCAAGTCCTCTGCCCAGGCTATGACGTATGAAGTGAATTCATTGCACTATATCAGCAGTTGATATGGAGTTTATCATGAAATTCTGAATGTTAAAAGTGCAAGACCTACACAGCTAGTCGTGTATCTTAATGCATGCGTGTCGGAGAAGACAGCTCGAATCTCAGGCGATGAGTTCAGAGCAAGGTTAGCCAAATAGCGGATAAATTAGAGGAGGCTGTTATACAGACGGCTCACCCTGCGATGAACCCTTCACCCAGGGAATCTGGTTGCTCCATGGGCCACAGCACAGGTGGAAAGGAGGTGGGATGGAGGGTGGCTGTCAGAAGAGGTTTGTGGGGTTCGTAGTCTCTGGCCCACCTCTGTGTGAAATTTCAGCCCTGGCCATATCTTTGCATCAACCGTCCTGCTGGAGTGTGATTGATGTCTCTCACTTCTATCATGGATTAGACGCCTGTTAAAACCAAGCAAATATCAACAATATTATTTAAATGGGTTAATGAATGTTTTCACAATACTAAACTAGTTCTGAAGCTCTGAGAATTTCTCCTTTTTCAATGTCTATTTTTGATCAGTTATTATATATTATTGTTTTATTAATTATGTCTATATATATATATATATATATATATATATTTTTTTTTTTTCATGGTGAGTACCTCAGTGACTTAGAGATGGGTATAGGTCATGAACATTGTCCCAATGGCAGCCATACAAAGCCAGAACCTCTAAAATTGACCATATGCGGCGCACTGAGGATGAAAGAAATAGACTTATCCAGTTACTGGCAGTTACTGGTAAATGCCCGGTGGGCTGGTCTGTCAGGAAATTGCAAATAATTGCCTATAGCCTGAATTTGGGCCGGTGTGTTAACAAATGTCTGGGCCAATTTTTAGTCCCAGTCCATCAATGGTTACTGGTAAAAATTGTGATCTAGTTATGAAGAGTCAGTGGCAAGCCCCAAGGAGGCCCAGACAGCTTTCTGATTATAAATGAGCCCAGCTAAGCCTCACAAGCGGCGGAACATTTGTTATACACCCTAATTGCTGCAACAGAAAGAGGGTAACATTCATAGAGGACCGGTCGGGACTGCTCAATGCAAATGGCCTGGAAAGGGAACCAGCAGGGTTCCTGAATTATTACCCACAAGGCAAAAGTTGGCAACGCCCAGCAGACTCCTGTCAAGGCCGCATGTACTCACTTGCACAAAACTAAGAAAACACAAAATAACAAAACGTAAAGAGCAAAGTTGCTGAAAACAGAATAGGTCTAGAGAAATGGATGCATGCTTTGATCAATGATCCAATATAGAACTTACTTTTCATCAGTAGGCAGAAACAGTGGCATGATTCAGATATTCCTTGATTCATTATAGGCAGGCTACAGCACTCAATTATCCATGAATCACATTATAAATAAGTAGTGCCACTCACAGCAATGGTTTAGAAGCCACAAGCGAGAGAAGAAAGCTGAGGAGGAAACGGGCTATCATGTCCTGAAGTCCCAAGAATCCTTTTACACTCAATTTCCTGGCTGTCAGATCAACAGCACTTAAGAGGGAATGTGCAGCAAGTGGTCCAACACTCTACAAAGCAGCTTATTCAATAAGCCACTGAAAGTGATTTCATGGGTGTTGAGACAGCTCTGTGTAAGCGACGGAATTACTTCACAAACGCCTTCAGAAACAGACACAGTGGTGAGATGACCCCTGTGCACATTTTTATTTTCATTACAAACAAGCACATGGACATGTAACATGAGATTATGTAGATTTCAAAGGAAATAAAAGGGGGTACTCTAACCCTTACACAAAAAAAAGGGGGGCAGGCAAAAATACTAATTTGTAACTCACCGGTTTCTAAATGTAAGAGTTCTAAATTGTTATCCAAAGTGGCTCAATGGTTTGGGCTTCATAAAGCTCATAATATTACCTCTAATTGGGTTTTAATTCCAAAAGAACCATTTCTAAAAAGGTTATACGTCTCCCTCCAAGTCCAGACAGATTCATCGTACTCTCCACACTGAGCCAAGTCTGAGTCAGAGGTCCATGCACTCAGCCACCTTTCTCTGGTCAGCCACAAGCTCATCCATCACCGCACTGTGCTTGTGCTGTGGACCAGGAGAAAAACGGGCTCTGAACTGCCCCCCAGCAAGGGGGAGACCCCTGTGCCCTCATCAGCCTGTCTGTCAAGAAGAAGGATTGTGGTAGGGGGAGGATGTGCAGTGCCAGGGAACTCTGAGGGGTCTACAGCTGGTAAAACTTTTGTAGGGGTTTTGTACATTTTGAAGATACTGTAAGGGTGATTACCAGAAAATTACTGAGTGTCTGGAAGTAGATGATAAAATTCTACTTATTTTGGTAAATAATAGCTCACAAATGCATGCAGTTTTGTGTAATTTTTCTAAACAAAAAATAATCACTGAGATTAGTGTGCAATACTTAATTAATGTAGAACAGGTCCAATTGTCTTTCACCCAAGTGCATGCTGAAACTAAAATTCATGCTGAGGGTTTGAGTGGAAGGATATGAAATACCAATAACAAGCTTACAGTTGAAACACTTTATTGTTGACTTTTATAATCTGTACACTTTAAAATCATGGAAAAAATTATTTTCAATACTCCACACAGAATTAGATGCATATAGTTGACTGAGAAGTGGGTTAGTGGCGAGACATCGTTGCATATAGTGTTCTTAAAAAACATTTGTATGTTCACAAGCCCTACTTTTAAACTTTAAAAGGGATGAGATCCCTTTACCACTGTGCTGCGGTGTAACATTGCAGTCATGTTACTGTTGGATCTGTGGATTCACTAACATTAAAAAGATATTAGTTGCTATAATTATTGTGGGGACCATATTTAAACTTACTTCATCCAATTAATAGTCAAATAAAATGTTATAGGTAATTGAGTTTAATATATTGGATTTCATCCAAATGTTCCATGGTTCTTTGTTGTTGAACTAACTCTCTGGGCAGGATCCGAACTAGATAAACTCCATAAGCATTTTAGTTTAATTGTAATTTTTTTTAAATCAATACAGTAGAATACTATGAATAGAAATAACTGGAGGAATTTATATATATATATATAACAAATTTGATTCCATCAGTGAACAAATTAGCACCAAAGCAACAACCCACACACAGAACAATGAAGCTGGGGAATCATGACACCGGAGGGAATAAATGTACAGCATTTTATCACATCTTTGGTGAGATGGGTAGAGAACGTGCAGAGTCCACTCCCCACACTCGATGATGCATTTTATTCAAAGTGCCCTATCAAAGCTAGCCCTGCAACAGCGCACCAGGGACAGAACTGAGCAGGATTACCAAAAGTCTCATGCAGATAACAGGGAATATGGAGTATAGTCAGTGGTCAGTGAATGATGCATTGCGCCTATCAGATTAAAATGCCTGTATATTTGCTTAGAATTTCCCCAGGTGATTCCAGTCTGTACATATTAAATATGTACATATTAAATCATGTTGAGAGTCACCTATAAATGACATTAAATTAATACTTTAAGGCAAAGTAGAGAGAATAAAAAAAAATTTTAATAAAAAAAGGACATTGCTTTGGTTATTCAGATACTTCAACTTATGTTCATATTAGGACCCCATATCATTTAGAAATCACATTCTCTTTCTGGTTTGGTGGAGGTGGGGGTTCATGCCATTAATCTGAGGGTTAAATTCAGTGAACAATCAAAACATCTCTAATCACTGTCACCAACTACCAAAATCAATGTAGTTTTCAATAAAGAGGTGCAACAATCTAAATAATAGAAGAACACCGCTTGTTCACACTTTTACACATTCATATACGTTGGAAACAGTGTGCAAATTCCGTGAGAAGCAGAGATGAGACTATTTATTTAAATCAGTAGTACTTATTGCTATAGCAAATATAAATATGGCCTATTGGTCATACACTGCACTCAATTTTTAATTCCAGTTAGACTGCAATTTTTAAAAAGCATAACTTAGATTTAGTGATAGTTACTAATAATATTGGAAAACTTTAAAGCTAAAAGAGTTATGTTTTTAAATTATTCCTACCCAAAAAATAACGTATGTAATTAAGAACCAGAATTTTTTTTATCATATAGCTTTACTTAAATACTGGAATCAAATCTTTGCTTTGCCGATAAAAACTAAATTGAATTAAATTGCCTTCAATACTTTCCAAACAAATATCCCACTGGATAATTCTATTGGACAATTTTATGGAAATGCCAATTCCTATGCAGTAGAAATCAGTGTCAGGGTTTAACCACAGTAAAGCTTTTGATACGGATTAGGTAATACAACTAGATAAATAAAAATAAAATATTATGTTAATTTTTAAACAAGTTTGGTTAAAAAACGCACTGGTGTGTACGAGAAAAGTACAAATGCTGTCCTGCTCTACCATGCAGAATTAGAAGCTTGTCTTAATGGCTACAGAGGAGGTGTTAGGAAAAATAATCCTGCTCATATTTTATATTTTAAATCTGATTTAGAAAATAGGATAAGAAATTACACTTTAGTGTATTTTATAGTCTGGAAAATCGTACTGACCGAGAAATATAGGCTATAAACAAAAGGCACTAAATGCCAATTTTAAATCCTGCAGAGCTGTGGTACTTCATGTCATAATCACCTGACCAAAGTTAATCCGCCCCCGTAAAAGGAACAAACTGTGTTTAAACGGCAATATTAAAAAATACATTATGAAGAGTCATGCTTGACAAAGCAGACTGGTGTGAAGTGAACTTCACAGTCCTGCAGGTGAGTTTAAGTATGAGCTGGGCGAGTGGAGGATGTGGACAGCAGCGGCAGTTAGATTAGTGCAATTTATTGAATGACTTCAACCAGCAACCAGACATTACTTTTACGCACAAAGAAAAAATAGAGAATCTCACAGACAGCTTTTCCAAGCTCGCAAAACCATGTGACTTCATACAGTAGAAATAATCAAACGCACACACGCATACCCACACCCATCATATATGATGTGCGTGCATATATATATATATATATATATATAGATATATATATATAGTCTACATTTATGTACACATACATACATAAATATTTTATCAAGTGTATATAATACTAACAGTATGTGTATATACTCACACATACTGGTTACCTTATAAACATCTTTTTAAAATAAAACATCTTTGTAATCCTATCTTGTATTATTCTACATGTATACAACTTAATAAAATATTGCATGTCGTATATTTTTATATATATTTTACAACTGTGCTTCTTCATATTACTAGAAATCCAAATTTTTGTTCTGAGTTAAATTCCTTAAAGGACCTTACCATCATCGTTACATTTCTAGTGACTAGGTACCCTCTGGAGACACCACTACTGATCTACTCCTCCGCTGAGAGAAACAGGATCATAGCAGTCAGATTGTTCCGTTATGAGTCCAACAGCAGGTAATCTTCATTTTCACTGGGCGGCAACATCAGCTGCTGCTCGTAATAAAGGCTCTTCGCATAGTTGATCTCTTGAGAGATTTTGACCGCAACGCTTTCACTCTTCACATGAACCTGTGGCATGGAATTGGAGGTCAGTTAAAACGCCGCATTTCCGACATCTAAAATACTTTCATTACAATACGCCGTTGGAAAACACAACATGAGCAATCTGAGACTAAAGTCATTATAAAACACTTAATTAACCCCCAAAGTGAAGGAGCTCAAGCAACCTTAATTGTTAACGTTCTTCAGTGTCTTACCATAGGTTTCTGGTGGGATGGGCCTGGAATGGAAACGCCACTACTGGTACCATCTGCTTTCTTTGTGAGTTGCAGATAAACCTTGCCATGATCCTTTGAGACAAGGCAGTGGTAGAGGTCATCATATTTGACCTCAAGGAAGATGGCCTCTCGATCTACATAGTCCCCCGGTTTCAGGAAGTACACCACCTTAGAAGAGATGAGCACGCAGCAGGTATCGATGGGCTCAACAGCAATAAAACTGTGGAAGACAGAAAGTGGCAAGAAAGAACAGCACGTTTACTACAGAGCTAATAAAATAAATAAAACCACAGCTTCTCCCTCAAACTTCTCTCAAAGACAGCTAAGCTATAACAAATATAGGTAATCGGTCAATTAACGACACAGAGTACATAGGAGCACTTTCCAGCAACCCTTGCTATTTAACCAGGAAATCATATTAAGCACGAAGAAAGGATATCATAATAAGGAGAACAAAGGCATGAGAGGTTCAAATCAACCGAAAGAAAGGAAATCTCCCAAGACAAGTGCCATTTACTGACTACTGACTGATTTTAAACCCATGCGCAAGCTCATTTGGTAGGTTGCAAAAGCAGAGTGGTTATCACGCGACTTCCTCTACCAGCTAAACAGTCCTGTCCTCATGAAGACCCGCATGCACCAACAAACCAAAGGGCAAAACAAACATACACACGTTTTTACTTTCTCTCCATCTCTTCTAGACAGACTCATGCACTACCCATGCAGTGAAGAGAAAAACAGTAACTTTCCGTTTTAACACTTCCAAGGGTTAAAGGTCATACAAAGAGAAAGGAGCTCTCCCTAACCGGATAAATTAGTTGGTGAGGAGACATTTGTCTCCCCACCAACAACACACACAGGGGAAACGTCTAGGAGCAGTGCTTAATTTGTGCCGGATCCTGCCGAAACCGGATCCAGGACCTCCCTGATTCGGACTGGCACCTATTTTGATTGCACCCTCTCTGTGTTCCGGGACCTCCTGATTTACAAATTAAGCACCGTCTCTAGGAGAGAATTTTGGAACCAGACCCACAAAGTAAAGAAGGACCACTGTGATCAAAGTCGGTTTAAAAGCCGCATACTGTTCCTTCCCAGACTTAAGTCTCAGAATTCAAATTAATTCTACAATTCATGGAGGTAAATGCTTTCTTGTCGACTGAGTAAAATTAGTTTTGGGTAATAAAGTAATAATAATAATAATAAATGTCATTCCACGCCAAACTATTATGACATGTACACTTCAAGGCAAAGTTGAACCCCCTTTTGATGTCTGAGCAATTAAGATAATTCTACACAGAACGCTCCAGAGTTACACACTGAACTAGCCAGGCTGCCTGTTAGGCTCGGACGACGTCATGCACTTTTCCACAGCGGTGAGAAGCTGGGTGCCTGTCAGCAATGCAGCGGAGAATTTGCGAAGCAGGCAGCGGCGAGCTGGCACAGACACTCACAACTCGGAGTGGATATTGTCTGTGAGGTGGAAGAGCTGCTCTTGTCCATCAGCCTGGGTGGAGGAGAAGCGAGGGAGGAGACCCTGGGGCCCCTTACAGCACCGTGGCTTCCTCACGCGGTGGACACTCAGCCTGCCAAAGCACAAAGAGATAGCCATTGCCTGTTAGAATAACCTCCACTCTTATCATCTCCACTCTTATATTACTTCTGTGAGCTATTAAATAATCATTTGAAAACAAATTTTTCTCCCTATTTTGAGATCACGGTTTATGTATTTATCCTCTACTACGCACTAAAACTCGGCAAACATAGGTGGTTTCTCCAAACCAACCAGCCTCCGTAAGCATTTAGCACACTGCAGACCACACAGGCACTAATTGAATCTTCTTATGAAGAGATTTTCAGGTATGTAAATAATTTCATGGGCTCACAAGCATCAAACACAACATGGAACCGCAGATCCAGTAAATTCTGGACATTACCGCAAACAGAAAGGTAGAACGGTTAACTTTTTCCCCATATTATAAGACAGCTTGCCCACTAACTCTGGAACACATGTTGCCGACATACTTGAACACACGTAGAGTGCAAAAGCCGGATACCAAGGCGACTGTTTAATGAAAGAAGAATAAAGTTACAACTGGAAGGCATTACAAGCTTCAAGGTCAATTTCATTGGGGTGTTCAGTTCATTGGGGTGCCTTTTGATGTCTTTTATCTAACAGTGCTATAACCGAAATGTGCAGCTTTCAACTAAATTGCAAGGTGTTTCTGTCATGTGGAACCAATTAATAGACTCAAGACCAAACACATCCGGGTCTTTGATCATATTAGGAACTGATTTGAAACTAGCTCAAAAGAGACATGGATAACTGCACCTTTTAAACATATAGCCAGAGAGAACAAACTGAGAACTGTTCACGAGACATTCTGTCACAAAATGACATTTTGAATTTTCTGTTTTTAATTGAAATCTGTTTTTTGTTTTTTTGTTTGAATAAACACCGTTCACAAACTTTTTTCCATTCAAAACTGGTGAGCTTGGTTCAAAAGACTGCACAAATAAAACGACCACTGTGGAGAGAGAGGAAAATATTTATATTTATCTCCAACATTTTGAATGACCCTATGCACTTTGGCTAGTGGTTTTGTTTTTCCGTTACTAATTTCATTCTAAATGTGTTAAATTCAGGGCCAGCAAGGCATAGCACAAATTAATAGGGATAAATGGAGTAATTGTGTTTGACATTGGCATTCAAGCACATTAACGATATTTACATTTTAGAACATCTGTCTCATTGCACAGAAAACCTGGCTTCAATGAAATTTTAAAAAGCAGCAGAAATAAAAGTTTTGGAGGGGAAAAGTACTTCACAGCATTAGTTTTACAGTACTTTCTGCCATCTAAAATATACATTATTTATATTACTACAGTACTGGGAAATCAACTGCATAAATTAAAACAGATGTATGAATCTTTCCTTTTTATGAAAAATATAAACTTAGCAATTAACTGGAAATTCCAACTGTATTAAGGGCCTTCAAGACCTTTCTGGATGCACAACGATAATTTGAAGAAATAAAACGAAATACACTTAATACGGATTGTGGCTTTAGAATACCAAATACAAAATGTAGGGTCTAATGTAACGGCATCGATTTTAGAGAAAATATAACTGGCTACTCATTGGTTAAAACGGTATAGGAACAAATTAAGTTTATATTGTTTCCATAGAAAAGTGATATATTTCACCTGGAAGTGTGACCTGTCAGATTCAATGAAACTCTTGTTCTATGATTCTATGACTGAATTTCAGTCTGCTTCCTTACATTCATCTTTCTTTGATATCTTATGTTATTAAAATATAAACTTAGAAATTAACATTCAAACAGAGCGCTGGGCATTCAAGACCTTTCCGGATCCTCAATGTCAATTCTATTACACAGTCCCACTCATTAACAACACTAAAGCATCTAGTTGGTCCTTCAAGACTATATATGAATCAGAAATCACAAGCTCCGCAAAGCTGCGTTTCCCTCACCAGGCTGATAAAACATGCCATTGGTGAACGCCGCCAACCAAGAGCTTGGGTCTCACTTCTCCTGAAAATGACCTCCTTCCTGGCTGCCACTGCTGGGTTGGAATTCCTACATCTGGCTTGAATCTCTGGTTGCATTCATTTGATTAGAACTGATGGTTTCCAGTAGATTCACAAAGACTGTACTGTAGTGAGGTTTGCTTTTCTTTTTCAAACTGGGGCCAGGCGCCCACAGCTGTTGCTGCTAATCTGGGCCTAGAGACAGCGTCGAAAAGGGTAAAAAATTAGCCTAAGCGGGAAGTTATGCTGGCAGTTGAGATGGAAGATAATCTAACCCTAAGAAGCTAACAAAAATCTTTTGTTTGGGATAAGATACAACACTTCTCTTCTCAATGGCAATATTTTTTATGTGTTATAATAAATAAAAATATCATGATTTGGGTCAACCAGATAAATAATAAAACACTAACAAGCTCCTTACTTGGTCAAATTGAACAATTAAATTAATTAAGTTGCTAGTAATGTGACTGCAATCTCTAGCAGATCTATCAATGAGGAATTAACTTAAACTACTATCTAATAAAACTACATGAAAATTCACAAAATGTTTACAGGACAGAAATATATTCCGCAGCTATAACGTTGTATTCCCTAGCTCAGTGTAAAATAACCTCTCACGCTTAGTGGTGTCCGTTGTGGTGTTCGGTCATTTTTAAAGCGAAGCAATATTTTGCATTCTTCTTTAGGTAGCTTTCATCACAAATTCCTGCTTTGCTTCCCAACGATGTAAATGTTTGACCCTTTCAACGCTCCGTAGAGAGCGCAATCAGTCGGAATGCAGTGTGGTGAGAATGGGGGTGAATGAGAAGGGAGAAGAAGGGCAGCCCTTTTAGGACCTGGGTAGTAGATGGCTGAAGCTATATGAAAGTTATAAGTTTCCTTGAGTATCAGTGCAAAAAACAAAACAAAAGAAAAACACGGAATTCTGCATATGCAAAAAAAAACACAAAAAAAACAAAAAAAAACAAAAAAAACACAAAAAAAAACCCCAATGCATATAACAATTCACCAGTAAAAAGTTACCAGATTATGAATTCAAAATGTAAACACCTTTAAGGTAAATCTAAAAATGTTTTAATAATTCCAATTTCTTCTAAGTGCATAAATATTTATTACAATTTTGTATACATTTACAGAACAGGATATTAACTCAAACCACCAAACCTGGTCCTTTGCTTGACTTTACTTTCAAAGAAACCAAAAGACTCCTAGCCTCTCTTCCTCAAACATTGACCGCCCTCCCTGGGGGCACTCTCACACAATGGCCCATACTGCACTTCTGGGCTCAACAATTGGGTTCAACTTCAGGTCAGGCTCAGTCTTGGACCAGAGCCAATCAGCCGTCAATGGGCACAAACAGCTTTTCCTTTACACTGCATTTCCCGAAAGAGACAGGGCACTGGGGTGACTTTAGCTTTAGGGGCCCAGCCCATTTAGATCATGCCAACTGGTGTATGTGCAAGCCACATAACTCTCTCCCATCATCTTAAGAGAAGTTTTAAAAACCCAAACCATCTTGTCTCGCACTAGGCCACATGGGCATGATGTGCAATAAAGATGTTGTTCTCACTTGCGTAGAGTAGTTAGTGGCGAGTTAAGACTTTTACTTTGAATTTGGAGAGAAATAAGGCCTATGCATATTTTATTTTTCTTAGGGAGACAATTTAAGTTTAGATTTTCCAATTCTGTGGGAGTCTACTGCCTAGCCAGACTGTCATAGGCAACATGCAAAGAGGGTAGGATCTGCAGCTATGGGTGCGCACAATGGTCTAATGGACACCATTACCGGTCATAACCCCACTGTCTCACACTCACAGTCACGTCATCGGAAGCAAACTAATCTCAATATGAAGATTCATATGTTGTTGGTCAGCCGATTTTGAAGCTGAACTGCCTCTGGATGAGGATCATTAAAATGAGAAATGTAGAGAAATGATAGGCAGACTCTATACGCAGGAAGCTATGCAATTTGAGCAGGAGTGACAGCTAGCAGAAGATACACACTTATTCAGCCAAGTTTCCCCCCCTCAACACTTTTGTACCTTTGTTATGGGACTGTAACCGAGCTGGCCCTGGATGGCTGCCTGGACTGTGCAGCGCGGGTGGGAGGAGTAGGTGAGTGTGGCGCAGGGGAAGGGCAGAGGGAGACGGGAGGAAGAGTTCACAAGCAGGGCAAGGGAGCAAAGGGAGTGTAGAAAATCGCACAATCCCCCCCCCTTCGCCCGGGCCATACGGGCATCTGCTTTTCATTTACTTGTTTATTTCCTGTTTGTGATCGACGGTCTCACATGGAGGGGTGTGTTTACGAGAGGAGGAGAGGATTGAAAGCCACGGGGTTGGCTTTGAAAGGCCGGCCGATAGAGCAGTGATTGTATAATTGAAAATGTTATTCTAAAGGGAAGGGGGTTGGGGGTAAATGCCATTCCCTTTAGTTAAAAAGCAATGCCAGCTTTGTATTGCTAAGGACAAACCTAAGAGCATCAACACATTATAACATAAGCAGATTGTGGTTAAAGTACAACCAACTAGAAATCTTTTTGTCGTTTTGTTTTTTTAAATACTTCATTAATTTTCATAAAATCAAGTAAAATAAACCTCTCGTTATTGCAAATGAATGTCAGTTTTCTTTAATTAGCATCCTGATCACCATTAGATGACGACTATTAGCAAAAGCGTTGTATATGTCTGAACCTGTATGTGTGTGTGTGTGTGTCTGTGAGTGAAGTACACGTCAAAGTGCCAGTGTAGTCATTCAGTGCCCAACATGGGCTGTAAGTAATACGCGTTTCCTGTTTGAACTCTGGCTGAACTCTTGGGCACACTGCTGCAAGCACGTTCCGGCAGCCTTCCCCTTATGGCCTGGCTAACACAGTAACACAGTTCACCAGGAGGTCCCTCCCTCGCAAGAACCTCTCCCTCTCTCCCCACGGTTCTTTAACCACTGTCTGCCAGAGGGAACAGCAGGGACGGCAGAAAAGGCTCCGGCCGTTTTTACTGGACGAGGGGAGTGCCACAAACACCTTGCTGCAGGTCCTACTTCCAGGCGCCTGAATGCTTTACACATATACACACGTAAATGCATCACAAATGGCTTCACATTCCAGACACTTTCTGTAATACGACCTGCGGTTCATCCTGACCATAAAAGTTCAGGCGGTTCCAATGGGCTTTAATAATGGTAGAGGTGACACCTGGAAGGCCTCGCTTACTCTTTCCCCCCTGCTTTTAACACAGCGGGTACATGTCATAGAGCTTTATTGTGCTGCAGTGTGGATCATTACTGGGCCTCCTTTGGAAACTAATTGGTTGCAACCCGACCCAAGTGGCACAAACCTTAAAGTACCACCGTTAAAAAAAAAGCAGGTGGTATTTATATGCACGCCCTAGAGTGCCTCGCTATTGCACTCGGGGTGTGAGACGCAAGATACTGGTTTTGGTTGCAGAGAGTCCCATTTTATAGGTTACGTGATAGTTTCATAGGGGTGAACTTCACAAGCACGCCAGTGCACAGTCCAGAAGCACGTTCCCCGTTTGCTGTGTCAACGCAGGGACAGGGGCAAGACCAATAACCCATGGCACTAGTTTATTGGTCTTGCCCCTGTCCCTGCGTGTTTCTTGACCTTCTTTTGAACCACTTTTCTCCGTTGGAATCTATGATGAACAATACACTGCATTCTCTGATACCACCTACAAACATGCAATTAAAAGTTGCAGGGGGTTAAGGAGCTTTGATACATTAAATGACATGCCTGCCATTCCAGCATGACTTTTCTAAATGCAAAACAGATTCATGGAAAACACTGAGTTAAAGATAATTAAACACTGCGCCCAAATCAAGGCAAAAAGAATTCCAAATGAATTTTATGATGAATGAACTGCAGCTTGAGAAAAAGCTGAACCCAGCACAGAATACTACAATACTGGGAAAGGAGATGTGTTGAATGTTGAAAGAGGAACGGATTGACATAGAACTAAGTTCAGAATATTCAATACTCATTCATTTATAGACGGAAGCGATATTTAGTAGTTCAAAGATCGTGGGGCACATAAACTGATATACACTACATTGTTTGTCGATATATACTACTCATTGGTTAAAAGGGTATGAATACATGAATATACTGTTTCAAGAGAAAAGTGATTTATTTATGTAACCAGTCAGATTCAATGAAACTCAAGTTCTATGGCCCTATGACTGAATTACATTCTGTTTCGTGGGATTCAAATTTCACCTCATGAATGTCATTTTAAAGAAAAATGTTCAAACATGCTCAAACCTGTGGTTACTCAGACTGGCCATGTCACGGACGGTCTGGGCAGTCTCTGAGGCGAAGTCAAGGGCTCCGGCCACGGGTTTGGTCACGGTGCCGACCAGACCTTTTCCCAGCCCCGAAAAGAAGCCGCTGACACCGCCCTCGGTCTTCACCCCTTCCACTGTCGAGGTGATGACACTGGTCAGACCGCCAATGATACCTGAAATGCACAGGGGCCCGAGTCAACATTTCCAATGACATCAGCAGTCTCAAACCTCAGATCTCAAATCACTGTCACTGAGAACCCACCTCATTTAGGAACACAAATGGTAATTAAATAATGACTTACACAAACGTAATTCAAAATAAAGAAATAAAGAAAATAAATTCTAATGCAGTGGCTCCAGCACGCATCCCCACCCAAGTCCACCCAGTACCGTGGGCCAGTCCGTGAATCCCCGCCACCAGATGCTCTCCGCTGGTGGCTCCGTGGTAGCGAATGTACTCCCTCTCGTTCTGGTGCCGGTTGTCCATGGTCTTGCCCAACCCGTCAGACAAGGTTCCTGCAAACTGAATGGGGAATGGAGAGGATGCGTCGAGTTCTTCCTGTTTTACGATGGGTGAGTTGGCGGCGCTTCAGTTTCAGACTAATAGACGCACGAAACAAAGCGATGAACGCACAGGAGAACTGACTAAAAGCGAGAGAGGAGAACTGATTAAAGGTGAGAGAGAACATGTCAAGATGACTCGAGCAAGATCTTGAAACACACCAACGATCACAGCACTCACACGCTCCCGTGTTGATTATACCAGCATGTCATATCCTGATGTCGACTTAGCACTTAGCACTGACTTCGCTACTATCACTACACTTCACATACTCATCTGTAGTCACTGACGGTGAATCTGACATGATTAATGGCAGAAAGAAATCTGAATTTGGAAGCGCAGTGAAACAATGAAAGGGCTTGGCATGGACCCTGCACACTGCTCAACTCTCCTGAATGGGAAACCTGTAATTAAACCGGTAATTAAAGTCCAGCACTAAAAAGTGTCACCTTGTGACAATTGGGGAGATCAGGCTGTGCAGACTCAATGCAAATGTAGGAATAAAAGATGTTCATACAAGGTAAGACTAAATGATGTAATTGAAACTTTAAAACTAAATCTGTCTAAAAGAATAGTATGAGTAGAATAAAGGCATTTTAAAAACTGGTTAAACAGAAGAGAATTAATTATTGTAAAGTTAAAATAAATAAATAAAAACAGTATACTTATGAACTGCAGATTAAATTAGATTTATTCCACGACAAATAACGAGCCATTTTTCTCCTAGACAAACAAGGTCATCTGGAGGCTTTGTAAAGCTACACAGAGAAAGGAAAACTGTTGCTGAAGAAAATATCTAACCAGGTATGGGGCTATCGGTAATAGATTAAACAAAATGGCACTGCTATTAACAACTCCCGCAACCAATCTTTATTCACCACAACTTCCTGAACCAATCATTATTCAGTCAAACTCATTAGATCCCTGCCAGGCTCCACTCCACAAACCTCCCTGCTTCTGACACAGTGAGCAGGACTACTTAACCTGTCAAAATCTCCCACAGGTCACTCCCTCCGAGCAGGCCGATTAGCTGGCCATTCTCAACCCACTGAGTTTCTGTGCAGAGTGACCGATAGCCAAAGCCTTTGAGATGAATGAGACAGTCTCACTGTTAATGCCAGTGCTTTCACTCCCCTGAAACACGCACTCGTTCTTGTAAAGTTAGTTTGAACATTTTAAAGGAGAAAATCTCAATCAATCAGTGGTTTAAATCACAGACCCATAGCAAAAAAAAAAAAAACACAAGACTTCCAAGTGTTTTTACTGGCACAAAATTCCATTTTGAAATGTTTTTCATTTACATAATGTGATCAGAGACATTGTTACTGGACCAAAATAGAGCCCAAAACTATAGTGAAGGAAGCGGAAATGAGAATTTATAGCTTCTGTCTCAGAACTCCCGCTGGCTTTTAAATAGATAAGGTCAACCTGCTTCAGTGAACTATTGCTGAACAAGCTAACTGGAACACTGAACACATTCCCAAAACACTATCTGACACTAAGTCAAGAAGAAGCCCTATAAATGCACGATTTTTTCAGTTTCGTAATATTCCCAAGAGAAAACATTGATTGACCGCGTCCTTTCACCTACGGAAATAACTTTTTAAAGCAGCAATTGAAATTCGATACACACCATTGTGTTTTATAAAAACTGCATTCAAAGCTTTTAAAATGCTGGGAGCAGGTGGTGATGTTAATATAAATTTCACACACAGGAAAAAAAAAAAAAAAAACTCCACCAGTTGTGTCAAACCCATTTGTACTGTTCTATTGTTCAACTATCCAGAGATTTCAACACGCCTGACTTTTACGCTGCACTTCATCCATCTGTCCGATATATCAGGCATGTAATCCATCTTTTCCCACAGTAAACCTGACGTGGCACCCCCCAGCAGGTGACTGCTGCACGTAGATTTGTGTTACTGGCCCTAAAGAGCAGGAAACCGCGCCGCATCGCACCGTCAGCAAGAGCACAGAATGAACTTGGGATGACCCCGCTAAGAGAAGTCCCTGGCGAGTTCATCTGAAGGCCAGCTCTGATTCTCTCCCCTCCTTTTTCTTCTTGTGAAACTAAACCAATACACTAACCAGATCAGAGCCTCGGGGGAGGGAGAAAAAGAGATGAGAATGCTTTCAAGTTTACAGCCCCTCCACCACCCTAACCATGCCACGCTCTCAAACTCAACTACAGGACCCTGATGTGCGGGTGCATGTCCAGGGGGTTCAAGGAACACTTTTGTCACAGCCAAGAAATGTCAGCATTTTAGCTGACAACCAATGGAAACAGCAGAACAGCGTGTCACTACAAATAAAAACTTTTGTCAGTGTAAAGTTTTCCAGCACGGTAGAGCACAGTATATGTTTTAATGCTTAAAATGCCAAAGTAAAAAGTAAAAAAAAAAACGCGCTGTGGAATGAGATAAAAGAATAGCTCAAACAACTTTCCCTACAAAGAACATAAAATCCCAATTCACATCTTACAGATGCTTCTGATCTAATCCATACCCATCTAAATATGGATTCCTGTTTTAATCTGTTGCAATCAGTTTCTGACAGCGTGCGTAAGAAGGCTGCTTTGATGTAAAAAATGCTGAACAAAAACCCCAACTAATTAATGGCATGATTAAAGAAAATACTTGATTACATTTTTAAATGAACAATATAGAGGCCAATATTATTAAAGTAACACTCAAACAGTAATGGACAAATGCCTTTATGTGACACCTTTGATTATAACTTGATTCTAATCAATAATAAAGTCCTTGATCATCTGCATGTGAAGCCCTACTCCTGTAATATGATGACAGCTAATGACGGTGGTTCTGATGTCTGTTCATCCCACTCGCAGGAAGTCAGAAATCTACAACACAATAGCCGTTTTATCCACAGCTGCCAAGTTCACAGGATCGTCCAATAAGCCTTTCAGTCAAAACAAGCAGCCTCTAATCTTAAATTGCATGGAACGGCAAAACAACTCAAACGCTTCCTGTTTTGCAGCGTACCGAGTGACTTCTGCTGGAACTGAAAGGTGAAAGGATTCTACCAATAAAACATTGAGAGTTCCCGAGATCATGGCAGAAGATGGGAAGGCGCCACTGTTAACCTAGGAGAGAAGGCTGAGCTAGACACGTTTCGGCGTCTCGCCCTGAAGGGCTGCACCACCTACCTTGGCTGCGGAGTTCGAGACGCCGTGAGTGACATTCCGAATGAGGCCGCCAACATTGCCATATTTGATGAGCTCGGACACACCCTCTGTGACATCATTCAGGAGCCCCATGGGGTTCCCCAGGAAATCCACTGAGCCCAGGATCTGAGCAGCTTGGCTTATCAGTTCCTGAGGCAGGTGGAGGGGGGAAGGCAGATGGTGCAGTGTTCAATTGATGCATCCCTTTTAGAGCAAAAGTGAGAGCTCAGTAAAGCAGGAACTCACCTCTCTGAAGTGCTTAAGGATGTCATTAATGATGATTTCCTGTGTTTCATAAGGATGGACACGAGTGAAAGGGTACATGATGATGATAGCGTCCTCAAATCTGATAAGTGGAATTCCCAGGGTAGCCTTCAGTGCCTACAAAAAAGACAGAATCATTTTAAACCAAAGTTTATCACAACTGAGTTAAAGTTGGGTAGGTTAGAAGTCGTACTGCTGCAAAGTCTCCACCCCCTGCTCTTTGCCACCCAGGGACAACCGACCACAGTTAGCAGTGACATGATATCAAACCTCATTCCCCACTACACCTACAATTTCCTACTCAGCTGAATAGAACTCCTGGGCAAAGGTAATGTACACATACAATAATATCTCAAATATACTCATATAAGAAGTGGGATATTTTTTTCCCCAAAAGGAAGCAAGATTAGAAGAAGAGGTTGCCGACTTCTGTGTTGCCGACTTCTCAACGGCAAGGCAGTGCAGTTCATTACTACTAAATGGAAGAGATGATGAGGATTTTATTTTTTTTAAGTATATTTACACACAAGTTGTTACAGACTCATCTCAATCACTTCTGAGAAGCCCGTTTTTGCTCACCTTGAGTTCCGGAGGGAGTTTGTGCGAGGTGAAGACGCTCAGCTTGATCTGGGGTAGGCTGATCTTCAGGTTTTCAAAGTAGTACCGCTTCGGAGCGCCCCCTTCTTCGCTTGACTTCTCATAGAGGTTCTCATCCAGTTTTTCCAGCTCTGAGAAACACACGTAAATGATGTTTTACACCGGACATTGCCGGACGGCGACCACTGTGAAACTCCTTTTATGTTTAATAACATCCACCCAGACCGAAGGGAAATATTTCTTCTTATGAGCGATTAAAACAATCAGTCACAGTCAGTTTGCAATGGAAACAATATAAGCTCTATATTTAGCACTCACAGGGTAAATGTGCATACCCGCAGGTAGAGCAACTATGGGCAGTGGGCTTATAGTCATAAGGTTAAGGGGTGCGAAGGAGTCTGTTAAACTCTTATGGTAGCAGTTACACTAAAGAACACAAGCCTACCTCTGACATACTGATGCTGAGAACTGAAATGTGAGTGTACACCTTTAATGCACAATTCTCACAAACAAAAATGTTGTGTCTGCTGTTAGTTAACACACGACCATGATATGATACCACACATCTATACTCTACCACTATTCCAATAATGTATTCGCTTTAGAATTCATGGTCATTTTCCAAAATCGACTCGCAAATAGTAGGGGTTGAGCAGCACTACTTACTACAGCAATACAATATTAATGTAACCAAGTAATATCTTGATGGCTATATGTGATCATTGAGAAACCTCAGGAGGATACACACCGGCCTCTGATTGGCCGTAGCCAAAGAAGCTGAGCAGCTTCAGCAGGAGCTTCTCTTCAATAATGACCGTAAACCGTCGCGTCGTCACCATCAAGTGCTGAGGGGAGACACATTTTACCACTGCATAACATACAAAATCAACCATTTCTTGCATTCCTCTCCAAATAATGAATAGATTATGATCAAATACAAATTACCATAATTATGCCATTAAATGTATTAAGAGTACTTTATTATTTAACTTTAGATATGGGGTTAGACGTTCTTGGCCTTTAGCAATGTTAGAAATGTAACAACCACCACCGATGGACTGGGTGACTGACATCAACTGGCTTGTGTGCTCACCTTGAACAGGTCAGTAAGCATGAGATTGCTGGGCACTTTGACAGCGTTAATCTGCAGGGCGGGGCCAGAGTCCGGGACGCTGATCTCGCTCGAGCTGGGAGTTACACACAGCATTACTGGCTGAGTGGTGCCAAGCAGCTGGTTATCCACCTGTCGGAAGGGCAAGCATAAGTCTCAGGGGTCTGGTGTCCAGATCAAACTGATCTGCCTTAGCCAGCGAATGAAAACGTATGGGAATAAAAGGAAAATGTCACTGCGCATTTTTAAACCCCGCCAATACTCATATGAAATGAGGATGACGTGTTTGAGATGCATCTGTCTGAGGTTCCGTCTCCTACAGGTTACCTGGATGTTCTGTACACTGAGCTCCAGCACCTGGCTCGCAGCGGTACGGGTGAAGTGGACGTCAATGCCAGAGAGAGTGGTGAACACAAGCTCCTCTGGAAGTTTATTCACCAGGGAGATGCCCAGGCCCTCCTCAAGATTTAAACAGACCTGGACAGGAGACAGGTATGAAACCACATGCGCTACCATTCCCATGACAAAGCTTCCCAGGGGCAGTACAGGGAGACGGTGAACTACCTCCAGCTCCTGCTCTGGGGCTTTGTTCTGTTTGCTCTCCTTGCTCTGCTCCTCTTCTATGCTCGGTGAGGTCCGGTTCATGCGCCGCTGATTGTCGCTGATCTTAAAAGGGAAATAAACGGATCAGGATTGTAAACTTCAAGAGCATTCAGACAACAAACACTTTTTTGGGGTAAAATTCACAAATAAAGTGCGATAGCAACAATGTCGTATTAGTGCTAGTGCTAAGACAAAAGCAAATAAATCTGGGAAAATTAGCAGTTAAATTAGAAGTGTTTTGGGGGAATGTCCAGTTGATCTACATTTAAATACAATTTTAGAGATATAAGATTACTTTTTAAACTAAATCAGAAGAAATGTATGGTGCAGTTTAAGATCTGTAACCTAATAAAATTATTTTAGTGCACAGTTTTTTTTTTTTTTTTAAAGTGGGAGGATGGGCATAGTAAAGATTTTAGTGCACTGAATAAGTCATAAAAAATAAAAATAAAAACAGTACTGTGATTTTCACACAAATATTGGCCTCACCTGCAGAACTCGAGTAGGCCCATCAGGCAGGACCTGCACAGACAACACCCCTGACCCTGGACGCATCTTCTGATTGATGAACTGCTGCTCTGGGGGAAGCTCATATAACCCTGAGTCTGGTCCCAGCACCACCTCCGCCCCGTCAAATAACCCCGACACACCACCTTTCACCTGGTGGACACACGGGACAGGTCGAAGTTGCAAAACTGCAGCAGATTACAAGCACATAATGCACTGGATAATTAGGCTAAGTACAAAGAGCCCCACTGATCATCAATGGTTTGTTACAGTTTTCACAATCTGTCCCTCCAAGATAAACCCTAGGTATCAGCACAGAATTTTTATTAATTGGAACAAATGATATCTTTAGGACCTCAAAAATAGCCAACGGAAAATGTACTATGTTCCAAGTTTATTGCTCTTCTAGAAGTAGTAACTGTGCCTTAACTTCTCACGTAGGATGAATAAGAATTTTTCTATTGCAAAAATCATAAAAACCACAAAACCCAGGATGGACTATATGCCTGAGGGACTGGATGTTTAAAATTAAACTGGCAACTGTGAGCCAATCAGACCTGCACTACCAGTCTTGGCAGGCCACAGGTCAGCATGCCAGAGCTGAAATGCCATGTTTGGGTAGTGCTGCGTCGAGAGTCTGGTCGTCTCAACATAAGGGGCTCGTAGCTGCAGAAAGAAAAACCATGAGAAACTGATTTCATCATCGTTACTAATAACGACCAATTAGTAATTGTTTAGCAATATTAGCCATGACTTGCACCTGTTGTCAGTCACAGCAGCCAGCCCCGCAATGTCCATGACGAGGGAGGAGTCCAGGGGACGAGGCTGGGCAGGCTTACTCTGCGGAGGGGATGAGCCCTCGTGGCAGAGCATTCCTGTTCCGGTCATCCTCCACAACTGAGAGCGTTTGCCCGGCTCCTGACACAACAGCAAAATGACACAAAGGTGAAAAAAGGAGAACGAATGAACAAAGGAGAACCAATTACTCCCCTCGTTTCCCCTGGACAGCGCAGCAGCAGTTGCTTACTTTTTTCTTCAGGATGACCCTTTGGGTTTTGGTGTCCACGTCCAGCACCAGCTCAGCAAAGCTAACAGCTCGTTTTTTACCTACTGGCCTCTTACCAGCATCCCTGCAATTGAGGCTTAGCGTCACTCACCCACATCATGCACCATGCACTCATTTCATAGACCTGAATCCTCGCACAGAATAAACATACCTAAACATTTTGGAACATGTGATTGACTTACTTTTGACCAAGAATAATTACTTTTCACCAATGATAGTTCTTAAAAAAAACAAACAGCTTAGTAAATCTAGTAAATCCTTAAATTTGTATTTGTATCTATAGAGACACCCATGGAGACACGCGGTTGGTTTGGGACATACTGGGAGAAAGTATATGTGGCAGCGATGTAGATGAAGTTCTCGTAGTACAGCTTGTTGTACTCCCTGAAGTTGTTCATGTCAGCGGTGACTTCCGAGGAGCCCGCCCCTTTGGCCGTAAGGGTGAGGTAAGGGGGCAGGACGGGCTCGTCACAGGCGTAGTCCAGCACGGCCCCGGCCTTAACCTCTGTGTGCAGTCTCAAGTCTGCGACTCCATGCTGCCAGAACTGGATGGGCACCTATGGTAGAGTGGGGGTTCACACCATCATCTACCATCTACACAGAGCGAGATTCAACGGGACTCCTAGTGATTCTTTGTTCTCTATGGCTGTTGCTCTCAGATGGTTTTTATACACGTTGTAATGACAGCACCGTTTTAGGTGAAGTCTCTGCTTGAAAAGACACCAAAATGAACATGATGGTAAGACTTGATCTTTTACCTCAGAGATGTTATCGATGCGGAAGGGTGGGGGCAGCTGGTCTGTATCTCTAAATGAGATCTGATACGTTGCCCCTTTGAGGGTGATCTCAGCTCGTAGAAAGAAGCAGTTTCCCAAAGTGTCTCTGAGGTGAAAGACGCATTTAAGAAGACGGTTTCACCTGTTCCTACTGGCTGAAGACCACATTTGTGGAAAATTCTCCACTAAGAGAAATTCTATGTATTACAGTACAGTTGACATCTAAACACCATACTTTTAAAAGGGGCAGTGTTGCAGTCTCTTTGTAATCCATTATATCTCACTTTATGCAAGTACGGTAGTCTTTGACAGGTACCTCATATTGACATGGAAGGACTTGGGCTTGTTGACCTCAAAGCCCCCAGACCAAGTGCAGTTTGGTATGTCCATGAGCCGCACGCACAGCAGCTGGTCATAGTCATTCCTGGGCCAATGGAAGACCACGCTGGAGCCAGGAAGAGTGGAGATGTAGCCTTCTGGGTTTGCAGTGCCCTGTTATGAATGGGTTGCATATTTATTCATCAGGCAGAGGCTCTTAGCATTACAATTTTAGCAAAGTAAAAGTGTGTTTATTAAAACAAATATATTGACAGGAACACAGCAGTATCATGATAGAATCAGCAGTATCACAACAGTAGTGAAATGTATGTACAATGATAGATCAGGGGTGGGTCATCCGGGTGGAGTAGAATATGGACAATGACTGGAATTCTGATGGACGCTGGGTAATTGGTTCCACTACTGGGAGGCCAGGATAAAGTAGTGTGAGAAGATTGTGAGGGAATGCCCTAGATCCAGAGGAAAAAAAATTGCTAAGACAAGGAATCTAACAGGGGTGTAGACAAATGTTAGTGCGGTGATACAGACAAGATAAGCCACAGGGTGTTTGGTAGCCTAGATTTTAAATCTCAAGCTGAAGCTGGCAGCAAAAAGAGGAAGGTTAAGGGTGGTCTAACATATTTTGGAAGGTTGAACATCAGTTCAGCAGTTGTATTCTCAGATTTTGCACCAGCCAGAAGGTAGTTAATAAAACTAGGGAAAACTGATCCATCTAGATTAGTTAGATTAACAAGACACAGTCAACCTACAAATCCAGGAGATCAGTAAAAAGTGCACAAAAAGATCACTTGCCTTTCCTCTAGCAAACTCCCGCTGAGAAAAAGCTAGTTTGTGGGAAGACCAGTTGTCTAGCAGATAGCGTGGGGCGAAGGTCACGATGTGTGTGTCTAAGTACCGACCTTTCCCTTTCCTGACATTGATGCCTGCAATCAAAGTGTGGACATTAGAATCCGCTTCATAATAACGCAAAAAACCATACCTCTAGCATCTTGAGCCAACTTGCCTATATTGTAGATGAGTCCCGGCCTGTTCCCCTGCTGGATTACTTTGACGGCTCTCACCCCACTGCCTCCATCCAGAGAGAAGCCCTGACACCAGCCTGGGATGCCGTCGGGGTGAATGCCCTTCCCAATTCGCATCGTGCACCTGACCGGGAGGAATAGTGTGAAAGAAGTGCACAGCGGTGCGGAGGCGGGGTGGTTACGGAAGCGGGACGCCCGGAAGCTGAAGGCCATCAGATACTCACATACTGGGTTGCTCTTTGTCAGTGTAACAAAAGAGCAAAGGGCTGAGACTCCGGGCTAACTCGTGTTCCTCAAACTGACCGGCTGCATCCGTCTTCCCGTTGTCTTGGCGGAAAATAAGAGGAAGCCCTGGGGACACGACCATAACAGAACTTTTACACACAAAAAGTCTGGTGGGCAGCGTTTGTCAGCCCTAGTCCTGCACCCCCTCCCCATCCTTGTTTTTGTTAAACCCACCTCTTAACCAGATTTCTTTGAGCTGAAACTGAAACTCATTCATACTCTGGTTGGGCATTACTGTTGTGTACCTGTTGTGTGCATTGTATTTTATTATAATACAATATATAGGTTTGTTTATTGCAGTAAATTGTAGCTAACCAACATTATTTTACAAATCATGAATTTCACTACAGTAAACTATGAATTTGCAAAAAAAAAAAAAAAAAAAACAGGTTAACAGACAAGCATGGGAATTGTTTGTTTAACTTTTCTTTGTTGCATAAACAGGGTGAATCCCCATGACCAGGACAGGGAACCGCTGGTTACTTGTGAGCAGGGGTAAGCAAGCAGAATTTGGTTGGAAGGTCATCTTGGTTGGGTATCTGAGGGTCGGGTGGATGTACCAGTTTTGTTGACGAGCCAGTAGGGGGCAGAAATGAGGATCTTGAGGGCCCCCTTGGCCCGGAGAACGATGCGGATGGTCAGGCACAGCAAGCGCTTATTGGTATCATACAGCCGCATGCGGACCAAGTAGTTCTGGGTGCCCGGGGGAATCAACAGCTCCTTGCAGACAGTGAAGTTCTCCAGCAGAACCCCTGTTGATGAAAAACATTTGGAGATTTACCAAGCCAGGCAAGCCTTGGCACACAAAGCAAAGTGTCTGAAGTATGAGCAGAAGCAGTAAATCCACAGAACCCGTACCCAGTTCCAAGTTCTGCGAGGTGTCTGCAGCATGCAGCACAGCCTCCTTGCCAGGCTTCATGCTGCCTTTGATAGAAGTGCCTTTAATGTAGTAGTTGAGGTCACAGGGCAGCAGGTTGGCCAAAACCAAAGTGGGCAGCAGGTAAATGGTGTGGCCGGGTTGGCGGTATATCTGCTTGGCACCTCCAGACACTATCTTAGCAGGCTTTTGGTCAGGATAATTCTCCTTCTTTATCACCACACAAAATCTACAGGGAAAAGACCATTTTGGGTGAAAAGTTATATACAAAAGACATTCAGTTTCTTACCCAGAGGATGTGCATCTACCTGAAGCTGCGTTTGAGGTGATCCTCGAAGTCTGCTGACTGGCACTCCCTCTTGCTACTGCTGATTTCACTAGGTCGCTCCACGCTGGTCCAGTGGATGGGCACCTTGCAGAAGAACAGGCCCAAGCCTTTGGGACGAGCCTGCAGCCTCCAAGAGGTAAGATGCAGGGGCACTGCCAGGGCTTCGCCGGGCAGAATAGGTGGCAGTAGAACCGGCTCTGTAGACAACACAGGAATGAATCAGTGTCCAGGACAATAGAAGACCTAGTTCTACACCTAGTTTGGCTAGTATGCCCACACCTGTGGCACTGTAAAGGGAACTCACTGTCCGGAGCCGAGGGGCTGTCCAGGCGCACCTCCATGGGAACCTCCAACCGGTTCTTCACCATGAGAGACGAGCGCACGGTGATGACCTTACGGGCGCTGCCCTCCATGGTGATAGAAAATACCACTCTAACTGGAGGCAGAGCTGAGAACTGGACAAACAGAGGACAGAATACATCTCATACCAACACAAACATGCTTCTTGTTTCATTGCTAAAGAACATTATCAGTCTACCAAGAAAACAGAGCACTCAAAATAGTATAAATTGTTTATCGGACCAAAATATTGATAAATATTGTACAAATATATATTCAATAATTTACCGTTTCAACTACTGTTAAATAAACTTATAGCACATTATATTTATTTAGCGGATGCTCTTATCCAGGCAGAACTACATTTAAAAACTGTACGGACACAGCCACGCTTGTATTAGAGAGAGAACAGAATCAGTGGTCACATAGTGCGAAATAAACAAGAGCAGACGTGTCATGGTGACTAATTTACCAGCAATAAGCGAGGAGACAATTCAGCAAGTGCAATATGATTATCGTGATTAGGGTTGCAAAATTCCAGGAATTTTCAAAATAGCGTAAATGTTATTTGTCCAATAATACCAATTGCTGCACTCAAGTTAGTTGTGTAACATTTAAAATTGAAATGCCAACAGGCTAAGTGTTCATTTATCAGTCTAGACCTACTGCTGTGTATGTATGCTAAAGCTAGCCTGCAGCAGAGTAGAATCTTATCAATAAATTTACCCATGACAGTTAACGCTAGCTAGCAAATGTTATGCTATTAAAATTCACTGGCTAGCTAAATTGATAGTGTGATGACAGTAAACCACTGGAAATGTCATGCTGAAAGCCTTTGATGTATAACACAGCCAGACATATCATTGGTGTCAAATATATTAATAATACTGGGTGACAGCCATGTTATTAATTAATCATTATTCATGTTATTGAAAATTCCCAGTTTCCAATGTATCCTCGGAAATATTTGAAATTTACTGGGAAAATCCCTACCCCTTGAAACCCTAGCTGTGAGGCACAAAATGAAATATTTGGGTTCTAATCTTGTTGTTAAGTCCAGTAATTATAATTGACTTACATAGACATGGGGATGTATGATATTGGTTCTGCTGACAGGACTGCCAACCTTTAAAAGACCAGAGATTGCCTGAATCTTAGTACGAGCTCAGTCACCAAAACAATCTACATACCACACTGACTAGTGACATTACATCATAGAACTGCTAATTACATTTTTAATTAGTACTAAAACACCAGAAAACATCGGCGAGAACACTCCAATGACTGTGAACACGATACTAAACTACCACCCCAATAGACCTGATCTATGCTAGAAGACGGTGCTGAGAGCCCATTGCCACCCTGGTTAAAGGCTCTCCCCCAAAAAGAGACTCACTGTGTTTGAAGGGTTGTTGCGGTCAGGAGCAGCGTAGCGGAAAAACACCCCGACTTTGTCCACCGAAACAGGCTTCACCTGCTCCCAGCCCCCTACGCGAACTAGCAGCTGATGCAGCTTCAGTTCATGCGTGTGCCTGGAACAAACCGCTTTAGGTTAAAGGAGATTAGACAACAACGCGATCATTAGGATCAGGAAACGGAACTGCAATTCCAACTCAGAAGTTAGAATCGTAAATGCACGTATGGATGAGGTCATGAGACTGGTTTATTATCTAATTCCAATACTCAAGCTGAGATCCAAACAAAATTAATTGTTAATTCGAACAAATCTAAAGTTTTTCCTGGAAATAACACTTAAGGTCTCCAAGCCTTCAGGCCCAGACATTCCAAACCCACACCTGTGTCTAAGTTTCTCCCGTGCTTGAAACTCAAAGGGAATTTCCTCCCCTGGCAGGACTTCTCGCCACTGACTGACATTGTGGGTATCGTCCAAGCCCGGGCCATGAGCCTCAGATATGGAATCAGCACTGCCACTGTGAGATAGTGCCACCCTGTGGGAAGGAATAGGACTGTCACCCTAATGCTCTTCTATCTGAAAAGAGCTGGAGGTTCGGGCTGGATAAACAGTAATGTACAATAGCACACAAACGCATACAAATCATTCATTATTAACATGGAACTGATGCCACAGATGGCTACTGGTGATTAGAAGGGTCTAATGACCTGGTAGGTGTGGTGGTGAGTGTGGCAAACCACATTGTGCAGCCGGTGTGGTTCCGGAGGGCATAGGGCACAAATGGCTGCCTCCTCTTGGACAGCTTGACATCCACTGAAAAGCAGAACAGGCACATCAACACAATGCTTTAAATTAAATAAAAACTTCCTTGAAATCTAGCATGTGCAGAAAATGTACGAAGCCAAAATCAATATAGAGCCTTTCCAGGCCTTTTTTAAGAGGGAACCTCAAAACATACTCATGTTATCATGTACGTTGCATAGCCATTCATCTTTGTGTTAAATGTCCATTTACAGCCTTATAATCAGTACGCGGTTTTCAGATCAAATTATGTATTCGTTCTCTGCAGGGACATAAGACGTATTCAAAGACGACATGACCGGATGTATAAAATTGCTCATTGTGAGTGACTGGAACAGGCAAAATGAGCATTTTAATAAACACAAATAAATGAATTGTTAACATGAGCTGGGGGGGGCAAAAATATTAGACAACACTTAAAAACGAAGAATGAATAAATCAAAAGCAACAGAGACACAAAGACATGACAACAGAGACACGAATAAGGAAAGATGTAAGTTGTGGCCTAAAGGCAGGTCTTTATAATGCTGTCCTTCGTGAGGATTTTATGGGCCAGAATAAAGTACAGAGCTGCAGCCCATTCGCTGTCTGACCACTGTACCTCTGGCATGAATCTGCTGCTCGAGACAAGTCAAGCTGGCAGTGCTCCTAGTTCTAAGGTGGGAAAGTGGCAGACCTGATAGCAGAGAGAAAGAGTTAAACAGCAGAGAATCATGAGGAAGAGCACAGGGGTGTTAGGTGCCCAGGGGCACAGCCACAGGATGAAACAGTGTCACTCCAAAGCGTGTCAGCATCCGGAGTGTCCATTAACGCTCAATAGAATATTTAACAGGCACAGCTATCTGCCACTGTAAAATCCAACGTTCTCACATACATTCGAAGTAAAACAAATGCAGAAAAGACCTTTTCCAAATGTTCAGAAGTAACAGCAATTTTCAAGGTGTGCATTACAATACTGTAACTGTGTTCAGGTGTCCCTTGTCATTTGCTGAGATTTATGTTTCACTAGGTGTTTTTTCTTCAGTGGTGCCGAGTGAAGGAAAACCACCTGACTTCGCTGCTAGCTTTAATCACTCTCGCAAACAAACATTCAACACAATTATGTTGTTAGAGCCACATAGAGTCATGCAAGTGCGAGCATCCAACCATTAATGTATATGTGCCTTCAACCCCAATTTACCCAGTAGTGTTTAATGATGTACTTACGGCTTATAATCAAAACAAGGGTAACCCCTGCACTTCAATTATAAAAGAATGGCCTTTTTACAGATAAGTTACAATTAATTAAAATTGACATTGCACATATTTGAAGTTAGTAAGCCTATAGTTTTCCCATCTCTCTCAGACTTACTTGGGCCAAAGGAGGGTGGGTCCACAGAGGAGCCCATCCAGGACAGAGTGGTGGAGCACTGGGGTGACACGTCCTCCTCTTTCTCCTTACAGTAGTCAGCCACCCAGGAGCTCTTGGTGCTGCTGTACTGCTCTGTGGGTTAAGGAGGGTTAATATCGGCGGAAGAATCCTTCAAAAAGCCAATATTGATTTATGTCCAGACAGGGTACCTAATAAGACAGAGGTGATGTTGACGTCCAGCCTTTGCTTAGCTCGCACGCTCATTTTGAGCCGGGGCGGGTGGAGGCGACCCGCGGCCTGCTGTTGCCAGTTGAGGAAACAGGGCCAGGGTTCAATGAAGGGCTCCCAGCCTGGAGGGAAAGCAGAGCAAAGTGAGATGGGTGGAAGGCAGGATGCCAAAGGAGATGAGCGGACATTGTTTTGGAATGTGCGTCAGGGTTGGTTTACAGCACGGTATCACAAAAGAAGCCACACTCACCGGAGAACTCTCGGTTGTAGTAATCCCCAGACAGTGTGAAACTGGCATTTCCTTCCTGAGTGGACCCAATGCGCTGCAGCACATAAAGCCCTGCAATAAAAAGGAAACTGATTACAACTCACTCTTCCCCCCATCGCTGTGTACTCGTGTTTAAAAATACAACCGTACGAGCTTATCTACATCCCAATCAAATATACTTAACACATATTTTTGATCATTCGGCCTTAAAACCCAAGTATTATTTAAATAAGAAAGGAAATAGTATTATTGTTCAGTGTTTCTTTGTTCTCATATGTTTTGCTATAAATTCTCACATTACTTTTTTAAAATTTAATTTACCTCATTCTTAATACGACATATGACCCTGACTTTGACAAATATAATGTAGTGGTCATCCTTTGGACACACCACTATTATTTATATGTAAATAATATATAAAAGTATTCCATTTACATTGGTCTATCAGCGCATGCAAAATATTAAGATCAAATGGGTATGGGTGCCAAATAGTTTGAACAATGTGTATAAGCAATGCACAGGCATTTCTACCATGCTACAAAAGGAATATACAAATATATTTTGTGCATGCGAAACCATAGCCATGACCTGCATCGTATTTCAGGCTCCACTTTTCGCCCATCGTGACCCCACTCTAAATGAGTATCTATGACAAGAACAGGTATCTTTAAATATAATCCTAATGCGGTCTCTGTGCTTTACGGGGGAGTTTTGGAACTGACGCGAGAAGGTGAGCTCTGCCAGTGGGACGTCGCAGTCCAGGCAGTCATCGATGAAGCAGATACACACGCTGTCGGCTTTCACTTCCACTCCAGAAAGGGGTGGAGCAGAGTGACTGGAAGAGGCGGAGGCCGTCCCGCCCGCTGCATGTGAAGTCATTGCCTCAGCATTCTCCAGCAGCCATGTAGCAGCCTGGTCCAGCTGACCTACAAGCCACACAGCCAACCAACAACATGCATTACTACTCTGTTACTTGGTCAACATTACAATGTCAAAAGTTTGACAAGCCCACAACCACAGCAGTCTGCATTTACAAAGTATTGGCATTAGATATGCACACAGTCATGTTGAACGAAGAGAATTTGTCCTACAACTGAACGACGACCTCTAACCTTTACAGTGGATGAGAGCTCGTTTACAGTCCTCCTTCCTGAACCCCAGGTCCTGTAACCGGTTAAGCTGGGCCGCTGGAGACAAACACCACACTGTCAGTTCATCCTGGCGGTAATCATTGCTCTACCTTCAACTGTGGCTTGCTGCTTTTTGAGCCATTTCCTATCCAGAACAGCAATTGCACCTGCGGTTCTGTCTGAACAATGTTTTTACAAGAGAATTATGAAAAGCTCTGAACCTATTACTCCAAGTATAAAAGTGACTAACGCCACCATTTTGACAAGATGATGCTATTTTTCCACGTTCTTCTGTTAATAAACTAAAATTCATTCCTAAAATTTGAAAACAGACATGCCTATTAGGGCCTCCGTCTTGTGTCTGAACAAGTCTTTCTCCTTAGTCGCTGGATCCGAACTGGCTGTGGATGCGTCTGCCTCAGAGCTGGGGACCGGATCACTGGGGCTTGAGGACCCATAGGTGGGAATGGACTTGGCTATGGCCAAGAAGAGCTGAACGTCGTTGTAAGAGAGGCGGATATCCAGGGCAGGGAACTGAATCTGCGCAAGAAACGAAAGCATCATGTTCATCTGTTTATTGGTTTCTATAGTGAAGTATTGAATAAAACTTTGATAGACTTTCCCCTTTTCGTGAACCCCGTACAGCCCTGACCTCTAGGAGAGGAGGGAAGTCCTCCATGTTGAAAGCATCCAGGAGCCCCGAGCTGCTCTGGTAGGTGGGACTCCCGCAGAGCTCCACTTGCACGTTGACAGGATCGATGATGGAGAGTGCAGTCTCCTGCTCACTTCCGAGCCGACAGGAGAACACCTGCACAGATGGGGAGAGCGTCACTGCCGTCGTAAAATCACGCACCTATCTCGCTGAACAAGAACATTTAGTTGATAATATAACAATTTTTAAGAAGTGACTGAATTACAGACTGGAGTACAGGACAGATTACGGCTTTTCCAAAACAGAAGTTCATTAAACTTTTAAGGAACACAACGAATCTAAATATATTTTTCTGAAACTTAGAAAAACCCAAAACAACGCACTCGTCTTCCATCAATAAAACACACGGCGGCAAAATGCTGATAAAATCTAAGCCCACCTCAATGCCAGCCAGGCTTCCGGAGAAAGGGCGGTCCAAAAGGCGCGGTTTATAAGTCAGCACTGTGGTGCCTTTCAGGATGATGGCATTGGTGTCCAGGCAGGAGGAATCCTCTACCACTACAAACTCAGTCCCTGAGAGAGACAGCAGAAAGATCAGCCATGAGCAAGCAGAGGCAAAACGATGCGATACCCCCAAACGCGACCGGGTCTTCCTGTTACAGCCGCAGCTCGAAAACCAGTTAGTGGAGAATTTTTAATTAATGCCGCCCATCCATTTTAAACTGTGAGCTCTCCTGAACTCACCGGTCACGTTGACCTTGACCTCCAGATATTTGTCTTGAATTACAGGCACAGTGGACCTTTTGGTCACCACACCACTCTTTACAGTCTTGGGCATGACGGCGCCAGTGGTGCCAGGGTCACTGCTGCCACTCGGCCAGCGCTGCCTCGGAGGGGCGGCACCCTCCTCGGCGGGCATTCGCAGGAAGTCGCGCACCAGCTGGAGCCAGTCGAAGATGAGGAAGACGCGCAGGTTGTTCAGTACCACAGTGAAGCAGGAGGAGTCCCGAGTGGACCTGGGGGGAGGGGGGGAGGGGGAGGTTACAGAGAAAAGGGGGGACACACTGGCCAATTTAAAAGTCAGCCTCGTTTGTTTTCTATACTTATACTTATTGAAGTGTACCTGTAATGCAGCTCCAGCTGAAGGGAGGCCCGGTTGGTGCCGGTCTTGGAGGGCTGCAAGATGCAGTCAAACACGTTGTGCTTGACCCCAGCAGCAAAGCCTGTTCCGCTGAACCGCGTGTCATATGCCAGAAGGGAGTGAGATACTAGGTTCACAGACTTGGACCCATTGGAAAAACTCTCAAACAGCAGTTTGGATTTCATGAAATCGAACCTAAGAATGTAATGAAAGGAAATCCATTTAGTTCATTAACTCATTATCATTTCTAAACATTTGTAATGGATAATTATCTAACTGATTTCTCTGATCTGGAACTGGTATTGTGTCAATGCCAGTGCAGGGTTTTAAGTTCAATTCCTTCACCCATTAGTTCATCTTAAAGACAAAACAAATAACCTGGCCAAGGAGCATATCTGCCCTGTGGAACTGGGGCTATCGAGTAACTCCAGACTGACATTCATCATGTCAACAAGGAACGACAGCCCAGTGAAAACATCCCCACTCAGCACCGTCTGGGAAAGAGATTGGGAAAAGAACAGGGGGGCACAGAACAAAAGAACCCATTTAAACATTGAAGATTTTGTTACAGATACTGTCCTATATAGCATTTCCGATATTCTTCACTTGCAGAGAACCTAGCGTCATAGCCATAGGGGTTTTCTCTAAGCATATATTTGATGTACATGCACGTTTGGTAGAACTATTTGCACTTTACAGCGTACGTTAAAAAAAGGTCTTAGCCGTCGTACATAACTACTAGGATCCTGCAGGTTGTAGGGCCTGAGGAATTCCTCCACAGGTTCTCCTAAGTTGTTATCCAGGAGACCCCGGATTAGCTGGTAACGGTCCAGGTCCAGGGAGCAGTGCACTGAGGACAGACTGCCGTGAATGGACAAGTCTGGTACAGAATGGCTTAGCTCCCTTTAGCATGGACATGAGGGAGACAGAGAAAGCGACACAAATAAAAACCACCAGTCAATACAATAAAGCAAAACATTTTTTCAGAACTTAAGAGATACATTCATTTTTAAGCCATGAGATTCTGATGCAGAACGGGGAAAACTGGAAAAAAAAAATCATGCAAACTGGTAGAAGAATTAACAGTGCAATAGTTTTTGTCTCACTAATATCTAGAGACATCAAGATCTAGAGATATCTCTAGAGACCAATAACGGGCAGAATCAGTCTCACTTGTCTAGGTTCCTCTCCACCTTCAGTGCGAGGCGACAGCGCTCTTTCAGGAGACTGTCCCCGGTGCGGCGTACAAAATATGAAGGGAAAAGCAGGTCAGTGTCCAGGTGCTTCCTGGCACCGTCCCAGGGCTCGCAAGGCAGACGCTCAGCGGCAAAAATGTCCATCTCCTGCAGATCCAGATCGATGCAGTCCAGCAGGCAAACATGGTCCTCTGAGAACAGACAAGGTGAGAGTTTACACCGGATTAGGTACAAGTACGAAACAGCTTAAACAGCCTCAACAAATACGGTACACATCTCACCTCATCTCAAGACATCCCATTTAACATAGGAATACAACCATCGTCATTTTTGAACACATATATATATACACACGAGTAAGCTCACCAGGGCTGACTGGTATGTCCACCTCGGGCATTCTGCCCATGGTAGGCTGGGGCCGGCCCAGACTGAAGCTGGTACGTGTGCTTGAGGCTGCTGCTCCAGCCTGCACCAATGAGTCCTCCGCGCCTCCCTTCCCCGGCTCTTTTGCAGCAGAAGCATTTCTCACACGGTCCTGTAGAACGGACAAAACACTTCAGCCCAAAACATCACATTTTACAATCAACGCAGAAAATTAACTGTTGTCAAGAACAGTGAAAACCAACCAATGTTTATTATTGGCAAATTGGAACTGAAGCTAAAACAAATGTTCCCTATTGACAGTTTTATTTTAACAACGCATCTGTTTTCTATGGAGAGAAAAATACATAGTAGCAACAGCAGTGTTTTCCCTTCATTGTGAATGTAATCAACGCTGCCCTCTAAGCTACAAAACCAACAGAAGGCACAAATAATTAGATCAGTGATGGCTCACCATCTGCTGAGTTTATGGTTTGAGAAATGTCAAGGGGAAACACTGTATATGCTCAATAAAATTAAACACACCATGCTGAAGCAAGAAATATTTGCGTAGAATACTTAGATCACAAAGCATATACAAACAAAATCATTAAAAATCTGGAAATTGTCATTGACCTGCATGTTTTTGAAAAAAAATATTATTTCTTGATAAAGTAGAATTTTTTGTTTGAAAAATTTTAACTCTAAGGTTTGAGACTTTGAAGATGAACAACAATTGAATTTTTTCAGAGCCTTTTTTGACGATTCTTGAGGGCACAAAATAAATAGCTATAAATTAGGCATGGTTCACCGTGGTTGTAAAACGGGACAGAAATTATAGAATGAGAAGAGGTTGAGATGAGTGATAAGCATGAATTACAATCTATAAAAAGAACAGCGGGGGGGAATTAAATATATACCTCATAGCAGCTCTTTGCAAGATTAACAAAAACCTACACTTATTTTCACATAGGTATGTATGTGGCAGAACCATATTTTATCTTTTGAAATATAACTCCCCAACCCTTCAATAGTTTGGAGAACTTAAAGCTTTCTCATTGTAACAATAAAAAGTAGATATAGATTTTTAGGCAAAACAGAAAAAATGTATTTAAGTTATAGATATTAGCAATATTTATACAATGAAATACAAATGGAAGCATTAATATATAAGCATAAGCATACACCTCCAAATAGAGATTATTGTTTGAGTTTGAGAAAAACACAGCAAAAATGACACAAAACCATGCCCAAGTACCTTATAATGGGCTGGATCCTTGTATGAATTAGCATGCAAAATCAGATTCTTTTCAAACAGAATAAAAAGTCCGATGTTAATGGTAGTGTATGCCAATGGTAACACTTAGATGCAGGGGACAGGCTAAGTGAACAGTGCATCTACTTTCAGGAGAAAAGCTGAACAGGAACAAATTAACGTTCATTTGTTGTGAACACCAGCTCCATAATGAAAAAATGATGATGAAATATCACAGCAAGCCTTTGCTTTAGCTATATGTGTATAGTATGTTGGGTTGGTTTGATTATCTTGTAAACACAATTATAATCTGAGAACACTAGTATAATTTAACTAAGCGTGTTACAAATAAATAAATAAAAATACTATACATCAATGCTAAATTATTTTTAAGGACAGGAAGGCACAGCAAAAGAGGGGAAAAAGAGAGAGGACCCAAACGCATAGCATTTTACTAGCAGGCTGCGCTTATATTAAGACCATTTACAAGGGGACCGTCGAAAGCTACGGCACAGACACACGGCACAGAAATCAGACCAGCTGGAATATTCAAAGCTTTTATTATAGAGTTAAAGCCCAGGAGACTTGATGGAACATGCTTCAGAAGTCAGGCAAACCGAAACAGGCGCATTGGCGGCAAACACTCACCAGAGAGGGGAAAAAGGTATGGGCCATGGTAAGTTTCTCTACCTTGTCTCTGAGGGAGAAGGTACCATGGGAGCCCGCCTCCAGGAAGCGATTGCGGACACGCAGCTGACCCAGGTTGGCCACGATGAGGTGTGGCGAGCGGGAGCTTTCGGGAATCAGAAGCACCGGGGCGCCCGCATCAATGTCCAGAAGAACACGAGAGGCGCGCTGAGGACGCTCCCGCACCTGCAGGACAGAAGAGATGGGCAAGCCATTCGCTCATGTAGCTAACGGAATGCAAATAAGGGATTTATATATCTTAAATTTACATTCAATTGAAAAAATGACAATCTAATCCAAAGTGTCCTTAGGCATGATAAAAGTATTTAAAAAAACACATGCAAACAAAATAATGGGGTATAGAATAAAGGAATAAACAGGAAAGCAATAAGTTAACATCAAGCAGTCCCACAATAATACACAAATGTGAGTGGAAGTGCGAGCACATTAAAGCTGAAATAGACCACATGCTAAGAAATTATTTTGCCATTAGTGACCTAGTGTTAGTGTTATGTTGGCTGTATAAAATGTCCAAATACGTTTTCCAAAAATAACTTAATATAAATTAAAACAAATCTGAATAAAGTTTGGTTGCTCAAAAAGTTGCACTGAACAAAAGCGTTACCACTGGGATTTTAAGTTCCAGTACCACTCCTTCTACTTGACATTTTGTTGCTATAACAAATCCCATGATATCCACTATATCAAAATGACATGTCCACCTTAAAGGGAAAACCTTTTCAAAAAGTAGACTATTTAACTTGCTCTCGGGGAGCTCATTTTTAACTCCCATTTAACAGATCAATACAGTGAGATAACAGGGATATTACTGCCCAGTAAAAGCAATAAAAAGAGTCATTTCAAGAATTATCGTGGATTGACCCAAGATTTATTGAGAAAAAGTAAATGGATCAAAGACTTAAAATCTGTCTCGTGTAAGCACAATGGTATCTTCAGCTCTTGCGAAAGTGAAGTGATGACCGCAATGTTTGTATAGCCTCTAGGTTGGTTTTAAACAATAGCATGATGGATTACAGTAACCTTTCAGGAATGTAAATGCAGACAAAAACACACAAAAAAAAAAACTTGAATGAAAAGGGAGAGCAACGTACTGCTTGGCCTTCCATTGCTGCCCTCTGCCTGCCTAAGACGTCCTGGAGCTGGGTGAAGTGCTGGATAAAGGCCACCACCTCAGCCTGGAACCGCTGGGTATGAACATACTGCACCGAGGCCATCTGCAGTGACACCTTTATGTCACATTCACGCTGAAGGTGAGGATCTGGTTCACCATACCTACAGTTAACACAGTATCAGAATCAGCACAGCTCCACATAAAGTTTCTCTCAGTGATGATGGCTAAACTATTGCAGTTACACACAAAAAAAACCCAGTTCTTCCACAAACACTTGCACGGGAAACCGAATTCAGCAAGGACTGTTTATATACTTGTGAATGTTGAAAACGAGTGCCTCTCCGCCTTGTGTGGTGAAACGCTCCCTGTACAAATCGCCGTGAGGGGTCAGGTCACTGAGGGACAGACTGCCCAGGCTGCCCAAGAGCTTCAAGTCTCCCTCTGTAACACAGGAATTTCATAATGGAATACAATTCAATAATCTAAAAAATGCTTCAAGTTGTTTCATATGTAGATTGACATGAACGGTGAACAGACTCTGTATTCAATAATAGGTTGATATTCAGTTGAGTTTACACGGCTAGTATATGCATGCTCATTGTTAATACTTACCCATCATCTCCAAATGGG
Organism: Hiodon alosoides; assembly: GCA_025775065.1. NCBI lineage: Eukaryota > Metazoa > Chordata > Actinopteri > Hiodontiformes > Hiodontidae > Hiodon > Hiodon alosoides. Next base: position 68,056 of record JAOYSI010002421.1, read on the forward strand.
TGGACAGTTTGGAGACACTAGCTTTGGCAAGCTCATTGGTTTTTTTGTTGAGAACAAGCGACAAGGAATGGACCTGGAAATCAATTTAAAGGATACTCAAATGCAATCGTAACATATCAAAGATGCCTTATGAGGAATTACAACAGATTGTAAAATAGCGCATTCTCATCAAATCGTGAATCAAATTGTGAAACGTAGATACAATTACCTTCAGATCCAGCTTGGTATTCATCCTCTCCTCCTCTGCACAGTCCTCTTCTGTGTTTGGTTGGGACAGGGGGTGACCAGGTATGGGCTGAGCGAATGGTGATGGTACTTTAACTGCGTGATTATTGGCAGTGGAGCCGATGCCAAAGAAGTCAAGGATAACCACCCAGGTCTGCAGCGTAATGAGAACGTCCAGACAGTTGAAATCCACATCCACACTGCGGCCAACACTGCCATAGCGACTCTTAAACTCCGGGTGCCGTTTGTCCACCAAGAGGACATTTATGTGGACCAAAGAGTCATCGAAGTCTGGGGAAAGGTGAGGCGGCAACATGTCACGAGTTGGGGAGGGTGGTGGTGTGCTTGGGCAAGCTGGATCCTTCTTACTTTTTCGAGATCCAGCTGAAGGTGTGCTGGGGTGCCTCTGGTAGAGCTTGAAGACATTTTGTGCTTCTTCCATTTGTGCTGGGAGGGAACGGGGCATATCAGGGTAAAGGGCATTTGATGATGAAGGGCAGGACTGTGAGAGGTACTCCTTGCGGCTGTAGGTCGAGGGCTTAGGAGCGCCGCGAGATACCATAAGATGTTTGTATTTAGAATCAGGATTGGGCTCTAGGAGATCCTCCATCAGAAGAGAACGAAGGGTGAGCTGGATCGCCAGGGAATTGGGATGCTCTTTGGAGAAGTCCCCCTCCAGATCTTGAAAGCACAGGCTAACAAGCCCCTGTGAACCCTGGCTAAGGTCTGCACTGAGGTGAACCTGTAGTTCTGCCACCCGGAAGGTTGCTTTGACCTGGGTAAATGAGGGGGACTGGTGAGGAGGACTGAGGCTGGGTCCAGGAGCTGAGAGGGAGGAGGATAAGGCAGCATAGGATATGCCAACAAGGGGAGGGTCACGTGCAAAGAGGCCTCCTTGTGGATCTGGAAAGCGGTGGGGTTTAGAGAAGGAGGGGGTTGGTGGCGGTGGGGTGGGGGGCTGGCTTGGGGTTGCCCGTTGCTCCTCGATGAAGGAGAGATTGTCCAGGGTCTGTAGAACCTGCTCATAAACAGGCTTGGCAAGAAATACCTGAAAAATAACAAAAAAAACATAAAAAATAAACTACAATGCAGCCAGCGTTGTTATCCAATTGACCCAAGAGCTTTCTTTTTACAGCCTAGATGATTTTATTTATTTTATATTTAAAATAATATTTTTATGGATGTCATAGGATAAACACACAAAATAACTGATACCCAAAGAAAAAAAAATATATTTTTGCTATACAATAAATCATGATAATAACAAACAACTAAAGAGTCTGAGCCATTGCAGCTTACCTGTACAGCATTTACAAATCTGCCCTCTACTTTAAGCAGGCCTGTGCTTTGGAAAGGTTCATCACAGGAGAGAAAGGAGAACTGTGTTTCTTCATTGAGGGGCACTTTCTCCAGGGTGAACTGAATAGTGGTGTCTTTCAGTATGTGGAAGGCTGAGAAAGACAGAAGCATACAAAGGCTCACACAAAGTATACAGTTTTCCATTGAGACTATATACATTTTTGGGCAGGAATTCATATTATTAAATAATTGAACAAACAATTATATCATTTTGTCTCCAAAAAACAATGTGGGCTATTGGCTTCTTACCTTTTCCTCGGTTCAGGTATTCAAAAAAGTCATGGCGCGTAAACCGGGTCTCATCCTGACTGACGCTTCCATCATGGGAAGGGGAGAAGCTGGAGGTTGAGCTTTTGTCAGTTTGTGGGATCTTTCGTTGGACAAGATGACTAGTGTTTAGAGAGTACAAACGAATATCTTTAACCTCAACCTGCAGTTTTTCTCCCTGAGAACCATCCTGTCCAGCAACAAAATTTTGAATGGTTATACTGCCCAAGTGACCAACTAGAAGCTCAGAATGTCCTGGCTTTCGAGGGATGGAAACAACGGGAGAATCTATGTTTATGTTTAGTGTGAGTTTGACCATAAAGGAATCTAAAGTTGGTTCATCTGGTGGTATCATGAGATCCTCCTCGTCTTCAAAGTGGTAAGCCCAATTACTCTGACTCTGTGTTCTGGACCTTCTTGATGGAGTTTCAAACAGTGACACCATGCCACTATATTCTGCCGTCTTGGTTGCAAGCACAGTAGACACTTTGTTGGCTGCAGTTTTCAGCATGGAGCGAAAGTTATCCTCAACCTCATTGGCGGAAAGACTGAGTTCTTTCAGGAATTTAGCAGAATGATTGTAGTGCAAGGAAGCCATTTGAAGCTGCAGGGAGCACTCCCCCTGGGACTTTTCCAAAAGCTGAAAATTTAAGGCCTCTGTTGGTGTACCACCAGCGGCAGAGAAAAAGGTCATATCCTCCGCTGTGGGGATATCTTCTACATTCCCAATGCTGACTACAAACTGGCCTTTCCCCCCCTCCTGAGTTAAGTCCACTAACTGAATGCATCCAAGAGAGCCATTGACATCCAGACGACTTCCCATGGAAACGTTGACCTTTGTACCGTTTATACTGGCTGTGGCAATTTTCAGGCCTTTCTTCTCACCGCCCAAAACCGTGCCAGTGGCAATAGTGCGTAAGAGCAACAGATTTAAACGGTTGATTTCTACAGTCACTTTGGTGTTCTGATCATATGTGGACTGGAAGGTCTCGTCTAGACCTTCAGAATTAGGCCTAAGAACTGGCTGCTGGGTTGAGGGGGTCCAAGTGCTTTCCTCTTTGGGAAAGGACTTCTGAAGGAATTTGAGTAGTTCGACCATTGTTTCAGGGTTTAGGATTATGTCCAGATTATTGACTTGCATGGAAGTAACTTGTAAGGAGCTGTCAAGGTTCATGGATGGACAATCGGAGCTGATAAACTGGTACTCCAGTTTAATAAGTGCCTCCTGGTTTTTGAGGAACGAGCGATAGTGAGAACCATTGTTAAAATGCAGCCCTGGGGATGATTCATTATAGGCATCTGATAACTCTGGGGATCTGTCGTTCGGAGAGATGGGAGAAGAAGGTTGGCTCTCTCTGAGGCTACCAGTAGGCACATCAAAACTGAGATGCTTGTGAGAGGCCACCAGAAGGTCAAAGTCAGAACCATAAGTCTGCATTGTGTCGACTAGGAGGAGACCATGGACAGTGAGGGAGACATCCGTATCATAGGGTCGCTTCACAAAGTTGGCATTTGTACCAAAAACTTTCAGAACCGATATATAACGGCCACTACTCTCAACTCCCAGCTGCATGTAATTGATTTTGAACTCAGCAAGAAGCAGCCTTGATTCAACCAAGACTTCTCTTGTATGCTGTTCTAGTGTCATCACACTCTGGGTGAGATTTCTGGCAGATCCCTGCAGCTTCCACTGGCTGTCTTCTCTCTGGAATATCTTCTCATGACGCAGTGTTAAAGGGTCAGGTGACCTGGTACTCTCTCCACTATTCACACCCACATCCTCCTCAGCCCCTGAGCTGCTCAGACGGGCTAAGCAGCTCCTTAAGGCTGTCATCTTCTCCAGGTTGATATGCACTTTGAGGTCTGGGAGGGTTCCTGAGAGAACAGCTCCAGGGAGCTGGGGGTCTGAGGTGTAGCAAAGCCTCTGCTCGAGTTGCAGCAGTACGTTAAATTTCTCCACAACGTGAGTCGGCCCCACCTCACTCTCCTGCAGGTGTTTCCAATTGTCCTTGTATCGGCCCACCATGATCTGTAAGTCCTTAAATGACAGAGAGTACTTCTCATACAGTTTCCGACTGTACGGATGAACACCATCTGTCAACTTAAAGTTAGAGCTGGCAACCTCAGAGATCTTCCCAGAATCTTTGAGCTCTGTCTCTGGTTCAGATGGTGGAGATCCCGGGGGAGTAGCAAGTGGAGTTTGGTAATCTTCATCACTAAACTCATCTCCATCGGAATTAGTTGTTTTCAAATGTGGTTTTGGTTCTTCTTTATAGGAAAACAAGACAAAAATAATAATAATTATTATAATTATAATTGGGGGAAAAAAACTATGAAATGCTAAAGACTCAAAGAACAAACACTGTACCTTGAGCATTAGTGAGGAGAATCCGTCCTAAATCCACAACCACTAACATGGGGTCTTCAGACTGAAAGTCATCAGGAAAGATAACCTGAGGAGCACAGATGTCCAGCTTCATTGTCCAAAGCTTACTGTTTTCCTGCGTGGAAAAAAGAACATCAGAAAATGGAAAATGCTCAAACAAACAAACAAAGAATACTTTAATTAACACATAACAGTACTCCATCAAGAGCAGCCTTACAATAAACTCTCCCACTAGCAGCTGGTCAATTGTCTGCCGGATCTCTGCCTTAGTCTGCATCTTCAGCTTATTGTACTGCCTCCTGGCAGCCTCTGCCACCCTGAGCTCCAACTCAGACTGGTATCCAAAACCTAAGAATGAGGTAAACTGTCATTTAACAAAAATTGAGGTGAAGGAATTGCTGGTTGTAAAAATACGGACGTGAAATATTTAGTTTCTGTAGTCACCAAAATCCCTTACCAGACGTATGGACCCTGCCTTTGTAGAAGAAGTCAGCCACCTTCTTGATGGCCTGAGGGTTGTAGATTATGTTGAGAGGGCTGGTGTTGACCTCAAGTCGCCTCTCAAAGTTACTTCGTGCTGGGTTGCGTTCATATATCATCTCAAAGACGGGTGGTGTCGACGACTTCTCATTAGCTAGTTCATGAATAAAAATCACGGCAGACCACAAAATGCGTTTCCCTTTAACAACGGTTCCTCAAAATTATGCCCAGTAATTTTAAGTCATTCAAAAACCAACCATAAAGGCCACTTTTACCTATAAAACGCAATAAATCAAAATAGCACTTCTCATTCATTCATTTATATTTGAATTAAAGTGTCAGCAGGGGAATTTAAATCTTGTATTGCTTATCCCATTAACTATCTTGCAAGGATATTATCAACCAAAAATAAATTCCAAACGTTTTTGAGATTAACAACTATGCCATTTACTTTTTATTTGTTTTTTTGTTTAATTGACCACCTGCACATTGAACAGCTACAGTCAAAAACATGAAACTTTATTCATTATGAAGAGAAAACCTTATTAACCTGAGCTGTTCATTTCCGAAACACAGGTCTGTCCAAAAGGTTGATTTATGGCCACGTCCAGCTTGTCCTTTATGAAAACGTAAAAAGTAACACGTTTCAGACATGCAGAAGCGCCCATCAAACGAGTCATCTCAATACTGTAATCACTAAGCTTTTAAACATTACAATATACCATTTAAGGCGACATAATATATATATATATAATATACTGAGCTGTTGTGAAATGAAAGCAATGCTTTGCATTAATATAAATCACACAAAATGAAGTAGCTTACTGGTTTAGGGGACACGAGCACAGGGAAGATGGTACCCTGTGTGGTGAGGTCTCTCAGAAACAGCCCTCCCAGTTTTAAAGAGAGCAGGGATGACTCAGAGCGAGGAAGGGACTCCAGCCCAATCTTTACTCCTGAAAGTTAACACGATACTCTTTTCACAATTTAAAAAAACAGATTCTGCACAAACGAAGGAAACAATACCGGGTTAACTCATCAAGAACGTCCAGGTAACGTCCAGTACCTGAGAACTCCAGTTGGATTACTCCACTTTCATGGGGCACGGAGCCCTTCTTGTCTTGATGAAGCAGGGTGACGGCTCCCTTCTGTAGCACAAACTCCAGCCGGGCAAAGAGGTGATCCCTCCTTGTGAAAGTGTTGAGGCTCTGGGTGTCCTCCGGAGAGTCAAAGAGCTCCTCCGTGTTGGCTGCAGACGGGGATAAGCCATCTCAATCAGTCGCTAAAGCATGCCGTGTCTCTGTATGTTTGTATGTTTTATTTACACTGAGGGTTCACAGATAGATGTTTGTGAAGGTGTTTGTCCATTTTACAGCTCTCACCCAGCATGTCCCACGTGCCCTGGTCAGCCAGCAGTTCGCCTCCATCCACGCTCTGTGCATCCACGCTGCTTTCCGGGCACTGACCGGAGTCCCCATACCAGCCCCCCCAGCCAGGGAACCAGGACTGCAGGTACTGAATCATGCCAGAGCTGCCACTTTTCGGGATGGAGCCGGTGGGTGAAGAGACAGGCGGGTTGGAGATAGGCTCTCTAACGCTCTAGCATGAGTAAGGGAGACACCATGTCACTTTAAAGCAATATAATGTTTAACATTCTGAACCCTTACTGCAGCCAGATAACTATCAATGCCAATCAGCATTTTAGTATATCTGTAAAACGAAAAAATGCCCAGATTCATCCATCTCTTATTTATTTTGACTAAAACAAGGATACATAATTTAAACGCATCCACTTTTGGTAAGTATTGTAATGGTTACCAAAAGTAATAGGATGAATAATTAAACAACCAATTCACATTTTTCGGATGATCACTCATCCACAAGACATCCTACAGGATCCAGCTCTCATCTAACCCAGTAAGCACACCCTGAAGCAGTCAACCTTTAGAACTATTAAAAGAACTGGGGTGGGGGAGGGGGAGGGGGTAAAGTGACGGTATTTAATAATCATTTGCTCTTCTTCCAAACGCACAGGATTGCTCTCTCATCCACAGTGCTTAAGGCTCAGGGCTAAACAATCCTGATTCCCAGAAGTCTTTGATGTTAAAAAATGTTATTGGTTCTCCTTGCCTCTGCGATTTCCTCTTGCTTGCGGAAGCAGTCATATACAATTTCTCTCAGGCACTTCAATTCTTCCAGGCTTTGGTCATCCTCCACTCGTTCCAACTCCATCTGTATAAAAAGAAAAACAAAACAACGTTGGATGAAGGAGCAACTAAATAATTCCATGCTTCCAAGGTCTGTAACAAGCCTAATAGGAAAATAAAGAGAAGCGCAGAAGAGGAAATATAATACATAATTAATATTCAGTACTGAGGTTTTGATTGATTTCCACTTAAATATCTCTGGCATTGTCTCAGGGGCAATGCCTAGAGCAATCATTGATCTGCTCTTTGAAACGTAAAAGCTGCAGTATCACAATGTATCATGTTCCACTCTTGTTAGACAGGAAATTCTATCCTATTATAAGTCATAAAAACAATCAAAAAGATCAAAGTTGCGTGGTTTTCCAACTCCTATTTGAACGGTTACTCAAAAGACGGAACAGTTGATTATGATAATTTAAGTACGGAACATCATTCATCTGGTTTTTGATTTGTATGGCAATAATGTTACACCAGGCAATGCAACGCAATGGTTTAAAGTAAAAAGTAAAAAAGACTCATGCATGAACAATAAGACTGTTTATGCAATAAGACAATATATCCACATTAACTTATCTTCAGCAAAACGAATAGAGACGCAGTCTGTGTGTTTCAGTATCCTTAGAGAATAACTTATCATCAGAAGGGCCTGTGGCATCCTACCTCCTGCTGCACGCTCAGGGGTAACCCCTTTAGCTTCTGGAAGTAGAGGTCGGTGTACAGCTGAGCGTCCCGGGCCCGCTGCAGGGCGAAGTCCCAGTTAGCCCGCCTCCGCAGTTCCCGGATGGCACTCAGGTTGGCGTTGATGGCAAACATCCACCACTGCCGGCAGCTAGACGGGGAAAGAAGAGCTCAGCCCAGTTGTCCGGCACACAATGTCACAAGAGAGAGGGCGGCGAAACTCACTTCCCGGCCACGGGTGCCTTCGGTCTCCACCTGCGAAACAGCAGCTCCCGCTCCCGGCGATCCAGCTCCTTCAGGAAGGCCATGATCTGCTGGTACTGGACCTTAGAAGACAAATCAGCTTCTATTAGATCAACATACGGCTCAGCTGAGAGGGATGGGCACACCAGCATTTATCAGGACAACCATCTGCTACGATGCTAAGACCTGAGGACTATAGGATGCTATGAGGGGTGCTTACAAGTGTTGGTCATAACTGTAAAATCATTTATTTTATCTATTAAATAAAAAATCATTACATTTCAGTAACAACAATGTATTCAATAAAATTTAATATGGAAACAAATCATCGGTCTAGTACGGTAACGCACCACTATCGTCGACGCATACGTCAGACAGATAGAAAAACATGTATTAAGCAGTGACAAAAAAAAAATGTCAGGTAAATACTGTTAGACCTAATGTTCTCTGTGTCACTGAATATTGTTTGTATTAGAACAAATATTGAACAATGTTAATGTTACATTAATGCCCAATTGAAAAGCCCCGATTTATAGCCATCATTACTATTTGTTCCCTATACAGTGGATGTGGTCCAGGTAGTCCATTAGCAGTCCCAGGGGATTGGAAATGAACTCTGGTAATACCTGTGATAGGCGCAGGGAGAGGGGCTCCAGCTGCACCTGGCCCTCGATACGCGCCTTGTCACGTGATCGCAGCGGCTCTTTGGAAGTATTCCTCTGGAGCAGCACGGAAGCACACACAGGCTCAAATATATACTGATGCTCCCGACTTTGCATGCATCTGGTCATGGCCTCCTACGGTGCGTAAAGAGAGAAACAAATAAGATTAAGTCAATCTAAACTCACTGCCATATCTTTATGTACTACCACTAAATGGAGAAGTGTCATAGGTCGAGACAAAAACAGCTCCATCAACTAAAAAAAAAAAAAAAAAAAGACAAAAACTTAAATACCATTCTCATTCAGTTCAAAAATTAAGATAAAATGCGTCATGGCAAAATTAGTATGAGTGTTTATCTTGAAATACACTTAAGCGCGGAAAGTGGAATGAAATACCAGGACACATCCAAGAAAAAATGACTACGCTGTTAAAATTGAAAGCACACTGCTAAGGAAGGACTTCAAACCCTTCTCCACATCATGAACGCTAGATCACATGAAGCACAGCTCTTACTTCAATACGCAAAAAAAACGTTTTAAAATGCAACATCGTCAACCTGTTTATTCCCTCGGCTACTGCACGATGTTCTACCTGGATCTCTAGGGTGGGCAGATCTCCCAGCATGCTACACCCCGTGTCCCAGTAAACACTAAATTCCTCAATCTCCAGCTGTTTTTCCCGTTTCAGCTTCTGTGCCTGTGGGAAATAGAAATGTCTCATTAGCTAATCTTACTAGCATCGACTGAGACATGAACTCAACTCAAGGTCTCCCAGAGAACTTAAACTGGAGGCTCACCGGTTCTTTAGGAGTGTTTAGTGCTGACACGTTCTTGATGCAAACTCCAAAGGAAAATGCTTTCTCAGGGTTAGAGACGTCATCCTCAAAACGTAGATGGACACCTTGAATCTTCAGCTACAGAAGAAAGAGCAATTACATTTTATAACTATTTATGAGGATAAAAGGCCAACGTGTGCATTTAAAGAGTGCAACCAAGTAAAATCCAGACAAAATAATTTATGCAACTATAAAACAAAATTGTTGAAGTATTGAACCATATCTATATGCCAATATACAGTGCCTTGAAAAAGTTGAAAACATTAAAAATGCATTAAGTTTATCATCTACTCCTTCTCTAAACGAAAAAAACAGTTATAGAGAATTTCAAAAAGCATTTACAAATAAAAACCCCAAAAGTATTGATTGCGTGAGTCTTCACACCCTTTTTCACAGCAAACCCAAATTAGCAGAGGTACAAGCATTTGCCTTAACAAGGCACATAAGTTAAATAGAGCCCACCGGTGTCAAATCAAAGTTGTCCAACTGAGTGAAACCGTTTCTGTTGTATTCAGTGAATGTGAAGCACATGGTACAACATATGGAGGAAGAAGCTTCTCCACAAAAGATGAAATGATTGAAAGGTACCGACTGGGGAGAAGGCAACAAGAAACTTTCAGTGTTGGGACACGATAAAGTCCATCACTGTAAACTGTAAAAACAGTTTTGCGCCGCTAAGACACTGCCTTGATCGGGCCGTCCTTCCGATCAAGGCAAGTCGATAGCGGTGGCTGTGGAAAGAACTGCTGAGGGAGGTCACTGTGAGGCCCAGGATTACTTTAACAGAACTTGAGAGGTCCCTGGCTGAGCTGTTGAGTGCTACACAAACATGGCCTGTATGGAAGGGTGGTCAGAAGGAAGCTACCGCTGGAACAAAAAAACCCACATGACGCGCCGCAGAGCCTTTGTGGTCTCAATGCTAAGCAGTAGCGTGGCTTAATCCAAACATAGCAGACACCCAGCTAACACCTACAGTAACAAATGGTGGTAACACTGTGCAAACATTCAGTCTGTAAACACCAGAGAGTCAAAAAGATCCATCTGCAACACTTAAATATAATGAAAAATGAATCGTCTTTCAGAAAACAATGTGAGCACACTAGGGTATTTCATATAAATACATGTATTTGCCAAAAACGTTGATTTGGATTTTTTTGAAATTTTTTAAAATTGATCTAGACATGAATAATGTCTTTATTCATTGCTATATTGAAGAGCCAATTAGAAAAGAAGCGATACCATTATTCATTACATCCAAACAACTGGATAACATTAAAGCTTACCTCAATATTTTCCACTATTCGGGTAACCACAGAGGCTGTGACTGAGTACCAGTAGGACTCTCCTTTCTGTTCGCAGTCATTCTGGAAAATGAAGCAATACTTTAAACAAAGCAGTTAAGTTTTGGATAAAAAAACGTATTGATCGGGGGCACTACAAGATCTGTGTGATAAAGCTAGACAAAGCCATGGTACTCTTTAGAAAAATGTGGGTATTAGAATACACTTTAAAACCCTTTAGTTCATAGGGCTATAATACATAGTAGTCTCCAATCACCAGAACTTGCATATAGCAAAAGCACCCCTTGAATATAATGTAAAACTTCAAGTTCAAATAGGAACAAAATACTTTCACTAAAACCCAGTGGTAGAAAATACAAAGGTTATGCAAACAAATTATGCATGCATTAAACCTTGCATATTTCTCAATAATATTGGTCCTGACCTTCCACTTGTCCTCCAGACTCTGTAATAGCTGTTTCTTACGTTCCTGGTCAGCCTGTTTCTCTTGTTGCTCATCAAAATCTTGGGGGCGAGCTGGCCCAATGATCAGGTTCAGCTGGGACATAGAGATAACCCAAGGGTCGCTGTGTGGCCGGTAGAAGGGAATCTGGAGAGTAATCTTCCCAATGAAGCCTGTGGTGAAACCACATTTATTTATGTATTTATATATAAAACATGATTATCAGGTAACGAGTCTGGGAACCATAGCAATATTAAATTTTTACACTGAAAAAAACGCAATAAGAAAGACCATTATTTAAACCACCTGATCAGATTGTGATAATTAATTATACAATGCAAATAACTTTTGAAATAGTACTGGTCTGCACAATTTTTACAACATGCAAAAAAACACAGTGGCATGAGTGCAATCTAGTTTTGCTGGATCAGTTGTAGTGCACAGATATCTGTCCTCACATATGCATTCCTTCAAATACATGTACGTCAGCATTCCATTCATCTGCAACCGTCCATGCAGAAGGAAAACAAGTCACACAACTGACTGACATTAAAGGCCAGCAAACACTGATATGACCTATATGGTTAATGATTTCTGATAATAATTGATTGGGCTGTTAATAATTAAAAATGTACTTAAATCACACAAGCCTAGGGTACGCTCACTAACCCGCTTTGACTTCAAAGGGCAGATCAAACTCTCGAAGAGCATCCTTTCGCAAAGGAAGGTTCTCAAGCTCCACTGCACCTAAAATATGAAAGGTGAAAGTCTCACAGACAGCATAAACTCTTACCTTCACCAACCAAAATCTTACTTTCACACGCAAAAGTTTTGTACCTTTCAGCAGAGCAATGGAGAGCTGGTCGGTGTTAAGGATACTAACATATTTGCCCAGGTAGGTGTTGAGCACCCAGGCAACAAGTCCTTCCAACATTGTGAGGAGTCACAGAGGAGAAGGGGGTTAAAGGGCAGGAGTTTGGGAATGTCAGAAGCTACCCTTTTAATTTAGAGACCTGGTAGAGACAGAAAACAGTTGAACATGACAGTCAAGCATGACGCTCAGCACCCAGTTTTAATTATTCACTGAAGCCCAGATAAGAGTAAAACATTTAATGTCACTATATAAGAATGAATAACATTAAGGCACATTCGGATACAATACGTCCAAACATACTAAAGATACTAAAATACTGTTTCATATTGCGATTTGTTGATTATCCAAGCACTGATTTAAACTGTATGTTTCTTAACATTAATTTCTCTAAACAGAGCCAATGGTTACTCATGGATGATCTTATCGGTGTGTTTTAAGCAACAGTACTATTACCATGGGCTCACCTGGCTCCATTGGCTTTTTAAAAATCTCCTTTTCTATACAGCACTGGTTAATTTATGACTTTAGCAGTAGGTAATATATCTGCCCACATTTGAGTACATGAAATGTCACCTAGCTATCTAATATTAGTTTATTACTAGAAAGTTAAAAGTAAATAATGTAAATCCTTAGATTAATGACCAAGATAGATTAGGACCTCATCTTTTTCGATTACTGTAGGTTGAGAGCCGGAAACTTACCATGCATTGTCCGTAGTGAGTTTTTGTAGCAATCTTTATGTAAAGATCTTGGCTTATGGGGGACTACCTAAGCAAGTATTAATGTCAGGTCGCCAGGGGGTCTGGAATATTGTACTACGCAAGCAATAATTCACTAGACGTTATCCTAGCTATTGTCTAAAAAATGCGATGACAATGTCCCTGTACAATTCACCCAGCTACAACAGATCCAAAGAAATTCAACTGCAGTCAGACACAAAGCAAACATTGTCGTTCACAACAACAGGGTTTCAACATAATATCACACACACAAATGTAATAGCTAACCATCTAATACTTATAAATGTGTTCGAGTGCTGTGGTGCGAACATTTATTTGACGCATGCTGTCATAAGTCTGTTGAAAAAGTATAAAACTAACTATTTGTTGAGAAGCGCCTATACTTGTTTTTCCTCTCCGCCCCTTAAATGTCAGCATCACGGACATACAATACAATAACGTGCGCTTCCTGGTATCTGCAAAATCCTAAAGCTATTCCTGTCATGTGACCAAACAGATCTGTTTCAACTAAAATGCATAATGTTGACATCTATCGGGTGGAGGCCAATGGTACGTCTAACCGTCAATGTGAGGCGAGTGAGTACCAGATGATATTGCTTTAGTGCGTAACATACTCAATTAAAATGCTCAAGTAATAATGATTTTTGTGTCCCGAAACGGTTAATGTTTGTAAATTAAATAAACATAGTGGTTTTATATGAAGAAAATGCGCCCAAATGTATTTATTTAGCAATAACGTGTAGTACATATTTAGACACAAATTCTGGTAACATCTTAATTAAACCTAGTCAACCAAGACTATTTCTAAATAAATTTTATACATAATGTATGCATAATTTTTCTTTCTTTTTTTTCCAGCAATGAGGGACAACGCTGTAGGGAAAATAGAGCTTAGCCTATTTTGTAATGGTTTACATTGGCTGGCTAAACCAACAATATCTCTATCTAAAAGTGTTTTTTTGAGTGGTTGCAATTCACTTGACGGTCACAAGGGGACACATTTTCCTAATTTCGAACATTTGAGGAGGTATAGTAAACAAACCGCTGCACAGCCATACTGAATTATGATGTAAACAAATGAGAAAGTACAAGAGAAAACAGAATACAGTCAATGCAGTCACAGTTAATAGAAAAATGTGAAGCCAACAGAAATAAATTAGAGTAGTAAGTTTTTTGAATGCCTCAAAATATTGTAGTTTATCACAAATTGTGTAACATTGTTTTCACTCGATATTGTTATGTGTGGTATTACAGGCTATGCTGCTTTGTCAATACTACATTTATATGTGGCCCTGACATATCAGCATTATTGAACTGAATAACTGTCAGTCTGCTACCAAGTACTACTGGAGAGAGTAAATGTGTACGGGTTTATCATACTCAACTGTGTTTCTCTCTCTAACACTTCACAGAATAGACACTGGACTCCTTCATCTGAAATTAAGAAACATTTCAGGGACAGTGCCAGTGTTTCAGGCTACCATTAAAAAACATCCGTGGGGCAAGTCATCTAACTTTGATTTTCACTATCAATGACATTCAGCAATCAATAAGTGAAAAGTATATTTTGTTTATGGAATTTAATGATTGAATCATTAGAGGAGCCTTGGTTTCATACGCTCTGGCCTATATTAACAATGAACTTACCTGCAAGGACAAACCTAATTCCGTTGGTTTTAAAAATGTAGATAGCCTCTATATTCATTTCTGAATTTTAATTTTTTTTTGTACTATTCTCAAGACATAACATCTAACTGTGTCTTTAATGGGACGTTTTACGTCACGTCTTTAATTACTGATTTGGACTGATCCCAAGCAAGAATCACCATTCACAGACAGAACCTCATAAGTATAAACAAATCGTGGCTGGTCTCCAAACTTTTGCACCCATCTGTTCTATCTCGCCAATCTACCCTACTCCACAACTGGACCCTGTATTGGGTGAGGATGGTTGGATAGAGGAGAGGAGAGAGGATCTGATTTTTTTGGATGAAATAAAGAGAAAACAAAGAGAAATAAAGAACAAAAGAGAAAAAGATGAGTTAGAATTTGAGGGTCTGTTAATTTGAGAGGAAAAACAGGGATTAAAGGGCAACCGACATAAGCTTATTTTAAGCAAGGATTCAAGATCAGTGGGCATGGCAGGGAGTCAGTTCTCAAAATACTGGTTCTCACTGAAGCTGACTGAGAGCGAGGACATGCTGAAATTATAGAGCTGGGAGCCCTGCACCTCTCCCTGTGTCAGTCTCAGCCCTACACAAAACTAGCCCCCAGCCACGTAACCATGGCGACCACACAATGTAAATGCATGGCAGGAGAATCCTCAAATATTTTCCCCCTCAGTGCTCCCACTGCATTAGACTTCTGAAGACAATGACTTGGCGAAAAAAAAGAAAAAAAACTGTCACTACGTTTAATCCCACCCCTCCAACATGACAACCATACGTGCCGTCTGAGTGATCATAATTTTTTTGTTGTTAGTTAAGGAGTTTGCCTGAACATGCTGTCTGCTCTATCTGTGCTTATTTGCGAATTTGTCGCCAAGAGGTACAACTGTGTGCTGTCAGGTTGCTTTACAACACGGCTGTTCGGTCATGAACGTGCCATTTTCGGACGCTCTCCAGAAAAAAACTGCACATCACAAGACTGGATCACATGCTGCATACTGCCAGTCTAAAGTCAAAGGAGATTATTTCATTATAGTCATTTTGTGATGCATTTTCCAGTTTTGATGATGCCACTATGCCAATTGCTAAAATTTGCAGTGAAGACCAAATAAATGGCAGATATATAGTTGATATTCTAAAGTCAGCAAGCTGGTGGATATCTGTGTAATTTATTCAGGTTTTTCTTGACGAAGCCGGATGTGCAGGGCTAATATCCGTACACACCAGCCTGTTCACAAGCACCACATACAGGCGTATCTCACATAAAGAAACAATACTGCAGACATTGTAGTTGTTTACCCCTAGACCACACAAGGGGTTTCCCCTAAAAAATGATGGGATGATGATGCCCAAATAGCGTGGTAGGGGGTGGAGAATATTTTCTATTGTATAAATTTATACTCATTTAACCAATATCGCTTTTTTTTTTTTTTGTGGAGAGCCTCTTCTATTGAACAACTTAAACTCAATAAACAAAAATTGCCTTTTTTTGGGAAAATCCCATTTAAAAAAATTAGTTAACTTGATGTTATTGAACCTAAACAATAATAATTGTCTGTAGATGTCCGTAGATTTGGGGAATTAACTAACTACTTTTCATTCGTCTTCTCCATACATTTATATACCGTCTCAGTTCTGATTCTGGAAGATCTTCTTCAGCTTTTCTGCAGTGTCACTGCATGTACCATTCTCTCCGATTGATGGTAATTCAGTTCAGAGTCTATTTTACTTGTCATAAAAGATTATATAAAATCAGAATTAAAACCGAGAAGATAACGGCCCCATAAACACTATTAAACATATTTAAGGGTGGTAATATGGACACCAGGATGAAGTCAAAGACCTAGTGTGGTCTCCCCAATCACCACATTTAAACCTCATTGAACCTTTTTTTGGAAGTTCTAGGATGTAATATATGGAGTAGATATTTCTCATCTCTTAAAGAACTGGAGGCTTTCCATCATGAAGAATGGTCCAACATTCCACTGGAAACCACTCAGAACATGTATAATAGTATTCCAAGATGGACTGGAGCTGTTCTGAAGGCAACCCAACACTGTATAAGTGAAGAAATATTCATATATTGCTTGGCGTTTCTATTATTGTGTCTACCCCTGATCCCTTATCTTACAGTATATTCACTGGTATATAGCTTTATTTTTTTATTTTGGTATGAATTGGATAGTGTATATAAATATAAATTGGTTTAAATAGATAGATATAGGTAAATATAAATAATATAAAATGCTAAAAACATTTTAATTCAACGTTAGGTGAAACAGTCTTTAATGATTCAATTGCACATGAGATTTTAACAAGTAATATTGTAATTTATTAATAAAAATAAAGACTAGACTCAGCTTCTGCACAAATGTTTTGTGCAGTGAAAAAGTAATATTTACAGTCACACAATTGGCCAGTTTTAAGTAACAACTACTCAGACATTATCACAGTTATACAAACAGAGATCGATTGTAATTTCCAGATGTGCGATGTAAAGTTGAAGCTCTCATTGCTGGATTTAAATGAATGTGCCACCTTTAAACGCCTTGAGGAGTAGAAATGTCTAACACTGAGTTCCTTACTCCAACTATTCTCGTTACCTGTTCCATTCACACTGTGTTGTTTACAGTCAATGGTTTCTGCTTTACATTATAGACAAAACATTATTTATTCATGAATAGTAGCTGGAAGAAAAGAGTTTTGGCATTTTGGTTGAAGAAACAATTTTTTGTAAAGTGCTGTGGGCTTCCCCAGAATGATCCTCCTCCACTGGATTATACCCTTGTGAGCAGAGGGTCTAGTACAAGTTTAGCTGACAGGAAGTGTGAAGTTGATGAGATGAATTAACTATCACACTCCACAGTGACATTTAGATTACTTCTCTGCCCCCCCATGGCGTTGGGTGGGAATGACAGCTGTTGCACAGCGTGCGATAGAGAAGATGCGGCAGATTGCTTGAGCATAGATTAGTGCCTTCACAAGGGTAGCTATGGAAGTAAGCTGTCAGACGTGCAGCTTGTAACTTTCACCATGACCGCTGAATAAGAACCCTGGGAAAGGAAATACCAGTGGTAGGGAGAATATTCATTAACAGAACGTTAATTACATTTTTAGATTGTATTGATATTTTGAATCTTGGGCTGCAGTATTTTGATACAGACAGAAGAAAGAAAAATGGAGCACAACAAAAAGTTTTTTTTTTTTTTTAGTTAGTTTGCAATATATATTGTGCTGCTTAAGACTGAGATGGCGATATCAAATTTGATATTTTAGTACTTAAAATATGAAAGTGCTTCAGTGCTCTTCCATATGATCCCAGGGCTTTTATGTCAAATAATTAAAATGAGACTCACCTGACATTCACATTTGTGTGGATAAACTTCAGAAATGTTATTATTAAATTGCTATTGTCAATTTCCATCAATGTAACAGAATAAAATACACAGCTTATTGCACCCGTAATAACATGTGTGCTATAATCAACCTAATTATAACGAATGAACAGATTTATGTACTTCACATGTCACAAGTACATTCATTCTACTATAAATGCATTGCTGTTGGATAACATCTACAGAGGTACAGTGTAATAGTATGACTACTTTTTGATAGTTGTGTCTCCAACTGAAATTTTTTACCATCATTTTTATTGTATTGTGTACCTTTTCTAGCTTTTTATTTTCCTTTAAGTGAAAATCTTCTATAATTATGCATACTTTTTGTCCATTAAAATAACATTAAATTGATCATAAATACAGTGTAGTCGTTGTTAATGTTGTAAATGACTATTGTAGCAGGAAACGGCTGATTTTTAAATTTAATATCTACATAGGCATACGGAGGCCCATTATCAGCAACCATCAGCCCTGTGTTCCAATGGCACGTTGTCCAAACTCTTCAGTCTATTCTTGTTCTGAGAAAGGCTATTCCATGCAAGAAATTGCCAAGAAACACCAGTCTCAACGTCAACAGTGAAGAGGCGACTCCGGGATGCTGAACTTCTTGGCAGAGTTGCAAAGAAAAAGCCATATCTAAGACTGACTAATAAAAAGAAAAGATGTAGATGGGCAAAAGAACACAGACACTGGACTGAGGAAGATTGGAAAAAAGTGTCAATGATCTGATCAATTTGATGTTATATTAATGGACAAAAAAATTAGCTTTTCCTTCGAAAACAGGGACATTTCTAAGTGACCCCAACCTTTTGAACGGTAGTGTGAGTTTACATTTAT
>JAOYSI010002422.1:0-49233 GCA_025775065.1 Hiodon alosoides
AAAAAAAAATAAAAAAAAATAAAAAAAATTAAAAAGAAAAAAAAAAATGGACACCACCAAACAAAACAAAAGTCCACAAAAAACACGGCCCGTTCAATTTAATGTTCATAAAAAAAAAAAAAAAAACAAAACACAACCAAACCACACCCACCCCCCTCCCCCCCTAATAATATATACAACACTATACCCTCCCCCTGCGGGGGGGGGGGGGCCGCCCCCCCCCCAACAATCAGACTACATTACCGGACTTTAATATTCATAAGAATCTACATGAAGCTGTGCCATTAGTAATGAATTACACAGACTGAGCTGATATTCCATGAAGGAGTGAAAAGTTAATCCCGTTTGATCTCTCATCTGGGGGCTTCCCATCTTCCCTATTGATCAGAGCCCTAGCTATAAAATTAAACATACACGTTTTGTGTTTTTGTACCAAAATTATATATATTTATATGCCATAATACAAGTGAAATAATTTGAGTTGCTTCCAGTAAATGAGTGAAAAAAGGACTTATAAGAACTCCGAAAATAAATAATTGCCTACATTAAAACACAATTTCAAATCACAATATAAGTAAATACACTTAGAATGGGGAATCAATTATGAGTGCCACAACGTGAAGTATAAAGTCCATTTCAAAACAAAGTATTGTTACCAATTAATTGGTGGTGGGCTTGGAGAATTGTCAGAGTGATCAAAATCATCAAAACTCAAAACTACACAAGAATAACACTGTTCAGTGGGAAATTAATTAAAACAATTAAACTTACATACCACAGAATTTTATTTTCATTTTTTAATTGGCAGTATTGCAGAAAAGAACCAACACAAAAAGGTCAGTCACCCTGTCAAGTCACTGAAAGAGAAAACTTACTGCCCTAAACTTGCTCCTAAGAATAGGTACATCTCATAAATTACATATTTTATTACATATAGAATTGTCCAATCAATTTTTTTAACTTTTTTTTTAAAGCCCAGTTTTTTTGCAGTAGTGGTGTTATGATTTGTAATCAACTAACCTAACACACTCATATACACAGTGTTTTCTGGAATGATTAACTCTAGGACGGGGCAGACAAGTATGAAACCATGCCCAACAGTTCTCCACTCACGCTCCATCATCATCATCATCATCATCATCATCATCATCCACATCTTCTGAGGCTAAAGGAAGGAGCTTAACTTGGAGCACTCAACTCATCCCCACTGAATAACAGGAGGGGCTGCAGGGGAGAGTGAGTAACAGCAGCTGCTTCTCCCACACATGGACAGACGACTTCTTCGTCGACTACCACTACATCTGACCATCTGTCACCATTAGCACACTAGGCTATATAAACCAACCTTCTTTAGAGGCCCTTAAATTTCTCTCAACATCCGTGAACATGGGTTTGAGTTTGCTCGATTTTATTTATTTTTTTTTTTTGGGGGGGGGGGGGTGTTTTTCAAGGTCCATCATTTGAGTCCAACAACCACCGGTTCTACGGACATACAAAGTAGCACCAATGACCTCGCACCTGGCACACTTCCCATAGAGACCCCCTGCCTCAGCGGTGGGATGAGGTTGGCACCATCATGCAAACCCCTGGTGAGCTGAGAGAGAGCCTGCTCAAGTTGCCCCTGTGTGGTGCACAGTTCCTCGTTCTCTTTGCACAAACACCGAACACAAAGGACCACAAGCTAGACATATTTGGCTTTTCAAGCCCAAACTCGTTTCACCAGTGTGTTCGCTCTCATATCTACATAAAAGGTCACAAAAAAAAATCAGTACAATTGTCTTTCTTTAAAGGATTGCAAAAAGCTGTAAACCACACCAATCTGGTTCAAACAAGGAGATGCAAAAACATTTTGTTATTAAACTTATCAATTAAACTAATCAACATCCCCTTAAGAAAATAAAATATGAGCAATGGAGAAATGTGTAGCAGGTCTTGTTCAGCTCTGGTGAAGAATATGAACTGAACAAACTAGCTAAACTAGGACCTGAAACATTACATTCCTTGCCATTATATTAATAATTAAGTTCTTCCCGAATCCTCTAAATAATACAGGAAATTTTCATATGGTCTCTTCCCGTATAAGCAAGATACTAACAAAGCGAAAACACAGCAGGGGCAAAGAAGATGCCTGATAGCTGCTTACCATTTCATATTGTCACAAGGTCTTACTGTACAACTTGAGCAAAGGGCGTACCAAATAGGGACTAATATCAGAGGACCTACATTAATCAATGGATTAAGCAGAACCTGATATTATAACTTCAGAAAATTGCCAGTAGTTTGCAAGCATTTTTGAATAAAAAAAAATGGAATAAAAAATAAGACAGATTGGATCAATTAAACTTCCTGCCATTAGCAGCCAGACATTACCTCCAAAACGCAGCATTTATCTATAAAACGACACTGTAAGATAGCCAGCTCACAAATAGACCCTATATATGTTGTGCAAAAGCTTAAGAAGTCTGTGCAAAACATCTAGGACTTTAGTAAAAGAAAATGTAATATATATATACCAACCAACTAGACCCAGAAGTCTGAGAAGAGCTCTTTAATATCAGTAAAAGGCCGGCAGATAAGATGGTTCAGCTGAGCTTATTTTGTAGCACACCCCAAACATATAAAAAATGTTTGCATGTGTGTCATACAAGACAGAACAAGACAAATACAGTGAACTCACAAAAACTGTTTTACACCCCCATAAAATATGTGCACTAAATAAGTCATACCAGAGGTGGGATAAATAAATTTAAAAAACACGAGCAATGTTGATTTAATCCACAAATGATAAAGTCTAATACCCAAAGAGTAATTTTGCTCTAATTTGGCAGTTTTTACAAACTAGTCTTCACCTAGCACTGTTCAAAGAAAGGGAAACAAAAACGCCCAGTATATGAAAAATTACAAATTACTACTAGCCCATTTCGAACACCTGCTAAGAATAACCCCTGGGAAACACCTAACATGCATTATATATATTACAGATAAAACAGGAAAACCGCCCAGTCCTGTGAGGATGTTTTTAGTTGCATGCAATGAGAACTGCGCTACACTAACTCTGATCCTGTCTGTCTTATCATTTTTGTACTTTGCATTATTCATTTGTAGAAAGAAATAGCACATATTTTTGACAGCATACCGCATACCTTCTTTTTCAATCACCATCATTGTCCTTCAAAATGCCACACTCCCCATATCACAGGTAATGTCCAGGTAAGGTCATTTAAAAAAATGTTTAAGCAATGTTTTATACATTTGCTTACATGGACTATACATTTCTTATCTCCATCATCATATGGAGTACTGCTGAAATCCAATTAAGAATGAGCCTGCCAACTTGAGATGCTACAGTTTCCACAGTTCAAAAAAGAAGCAGCCTCATTCGGTCTGTCTGCATCAAGGTAATTATATGCATCAGAAATATATTGGAGGTTACTCATAATCCATCCTTCTGACCAGCCCTTTAATTGGTTCTTTTTAAGCATTATGCCTTCATTTGCTTTCCAGATTTTTATTATTTCTTCCCAAATGAGCGATTGTTAGTTAGTCTGTTTTATCTGAACTAAGCAGGTTTGCAATTTTTCCATGCCCGAACACAGTGGTTAAGCATCCATAATTTGTTTCTCCTTTCAAGTATTTTTCTTTAATTTGCTTGCCAGATTTTTTTTTCTTTCCAGATGAACAATTGTTAGTTTGTCTGAGCCTGTTTTTTATCTGAATTAACCAGACTCCCCATTTTCCCCCCTGAATGAGACATTTTCTGAGAGAGAGGGGAAAAAAAAAAAAACTGTAATATAACCTTGCATCTAATGCAGCAAAGGGTTTGTGAGTTTTACAGGTCATTAGGCAGAGGTTAAAATATAAATGAAAAGGTAAAATGTACTTAAATACAAAAATATAACTCAACATGCATATACTCTAAACATTAGACAGTTGGAGACTTCACCCACATCGAAGTCAAAGTTAGCACAACCAGCAAAGCACTGTGAAATAAATCTCCATAGAGTATATGAAAATATATAAAAAGAGTATATGAGTATATGAAAGGAGTACAGAATGCGAACCATGTTGTAGCCCATATTACCTTGGTCGAGAGAAGTCTTAACCAAGGGACCATTACTGATTATTGCAAATAGTAAAAATCTTATGATCAATTGTATCAAAGACCACCCTCCAATCAGATCAGAGTAAAGATCCTCAGTTATTTACAATCAGCTTTTTCTTCGATTTTAGAAAAGAAAGATAGATTACGTATTGGTCTTCAAATTACCAAACGCATTTGGGCCCGCAGTTATTTTTTACCAGTATGGTCTTTTCCCCCCCCAGAAATTTTATATGACACTTCAATTATTGAGTTCCTGGAGATCTATGGCGGAGAAAAATAAAGTCAATCTGGAGAAGCAGCAGAGCTTGTTGATTCTCAGAGTATTGCAAAATCTGATTTAAAATGTTGCCGTTTATTAAATGTCAATTGCGTTGATTAATTATTATTTTAGCGACAATATAAAACAAATGACAGTGGTTATTACCGTCCATAATATTCATGACAGGCCTTGCAAATTACATTGGGAATCATCTTAACTTGAAAAAATCTAAATATGTGAAGAAAATGATTTTTAGCTGAATGGTAGCTGCATGGCAATGCCCTGCAGGGGACAATGCAGACAGCAAATAATGCTTTGGGGAAATTCATCTTAAAAGAGGCCTTTTATATGGTAGAAAGGGCCTGAACTGAGTGGGAGTGTTATCCTGGTCTACATCCGAGTATATTACAATGATTGAATGAAGCCAGTACCTAAATTAGATGAGAACTTGGCAAAAAACTCATTTAAGAAGCTGGAGTAACATGGTTAATGTTTAATGGCCTTATGATATAAACATTTTTTTTTTTCCAAACTAACAAGCCCTTCTTCTGGGATAATGGGAGGAGATCTGAATATGGATTTTGGTCTCATAGTCTTTCACACAGAAAACATTTCAAGGTGCTTTTACCAAACTAAAATAGAGCACCATTAACTCCAGTTATTATACGAATTTTTAAGGATAAATCTTCTGGGAGTGGGGGGTGGAGAAGAAACCATTACATAAAGCATGTTTTCTTAACATTTTTAAACATTCGCATTTTATTTATCTCAAACAGATTAGAGATACGTTTTAGATCATCTATATTATCTTAATTTGAATAGTATATCAGAATTTTTTTATTTAAAAAATAAAAATAATCAATTTTGTGGGGTGGTTGGAGAATCATGCAGGCCTCGGGTACAAAAACCATGGTATTTTACAGCATTTTTTTCCCCCCGTAATAAAAAAAGTTATGAATATGTTTTATTATTAGTGTTTAATGGTGCCATTTTTGAGGTCAGTAAAACCAAGCCACAGCACCTTTTATCCTCCTCACTTGGGAATTCCCACTGGCTATCATCCATATGCACGTGTAGGTTAGTGACGATTTATAATTGTTCTGTTTTATGTTCATTCCGTTCCCTTTCACAGAACTTTTTCATTTTAGTTTATTGATTTTTGTTGGCTAGGCCATTTCAAAATTTTGAAATGTTTTTTTTTTTACCTCGCCTCACTCCCAAACTGAGCATACATGTGTGCTACAACATGCTACAACATGTCCTTTTTTCCATCACGTTTGAAAAAGCCCTTTCATTCCAAAACAAGTTTATTCTAGTTTCTCTTTGCAATATTGACTGCCATTTTTTGAATGACAAGCTATGCTAAATGTTTAATTACTTGTATATGAAATGTGCAATTTTAGGGCATTGATGTAATGGTCAAAACGTGTATAGTAGGCTGGTCCATACACGGTACACAGCCCAACCCTATCACGCATGATCTCCAACGGATGTAAAGCATTTTTCACTTGATTGAAATAACCCTCCAAGTAATACGTGTAACTTAGGCATTTACACCATAAGGACAAGCATTATTTAATTTACTAAAACCAGAAATATGCTAATTTGTGTTAGATATCAGATTACAAGATCATGGCAAAATGAATTGGCCTTAAGACATAAAAGGGTTAAATTAAAAACTGTGCATCTTCTGATAGTGTTCCTTCTGGATCTCCAACACAATATCGCCATGGTCTCTTTGGGCAGGGGGCTTCTACCCTTACTTTTCTTTTTTACACAGAAGGTAAAGCATGTGCCCCTAAATTAAAAAATGTAGGTGTGGATTTCCGCTTATGGAGTTGGTAACTGAATAGACAGTAGTCTACAAAAAACAAAATAGTATTTATTTGAACATAAGTGTTAACTTTAATAACCGTTATTGAAATGCAATAAAGTTTTATTCAGATAAAAGTTGCATTTTTATTCATTTCTTTTACTAGTGTAGTGAACAGAATTCTGGAAGGCAGGCGGACAAGTGATGGTCAGAGTGAGTGAGTGAGTGAGTAGTTACCAAGTGAGCAGGACTATCTGCTTTTCCAATCAGTGAGAGAGGAACAGAAAAGTGCAGAGCCAATAAAAGAAGCGTTTCACGAAACTCTGCATCCTGAGTTATTACAAACCATTGCTACATTAACAAACAAGTGCTGAACTTTTCTTGCTTTAACAACACGAGTCTAACAAAGATTTTCCAGCACCAAAAAGGCCACTTATACAAGGCACAGAAATATATATTCATGTTCATAGTCACTCAGAGCAAATTTTCACATGTAAAAGCAACCAAAATGGTGGCACCACAGAGCTCAAAAATATAACGCATCAGCCTAATTTTCCATGTCTTGTGGATCCAGGCGGTGCCATCTCCTTTCGATACATTTCTTTAGCTTTATTAGAAATTCCCTCTTTAAAAACACAATTGACAATCAGGGACAATTACTCCTTTAGGGACTGAGGTTGTTACTTATAACGGTTATAAGCTTGCAAACCTTTTTCAGCCATTTACACACATCAGCAGTTGTGAGGCCTACCAAAAGCACTGTGTGTGGGCTGAAACCATTCATCCCCAAAAGGCAAGACCATTTCCTACTCAATAACGATAGGGGGGAAAAAAATTTCATTTATAGGCTAATCCGCAGTAACACCTGTCTGACCCTAAAAACGATAGACTAGAGCCATTAAAATTCATTCGAGACATGGCACATAAGGAAGAATAAAATAACTTGCCAGCCTTCTCATATCATATGAGATATATAGCATCTAGATTTACAGGCACTGATGAAAAGGTCAGATATCTTGTTATTTAGGTTTTGCCCCAATGCAAATGGCTGAAAAATGTATTTGGCTGAAATTTGATATGGTGTTTTGCATTTCACAGATTCACCAGCTATAACTTTAGGGGACCTCAAACTTCTCTTTCTTCTTTTATCTCTTGCTGCATGAACTTCCAGGAAGGGTTCAATCTATTTACAGCCTTATTTGTTTAATGAAGAGAAGTTGATACCTTCCCTACCCATTTACCCATTTAAAAGTCACTCCTGTGTTATAATCTTTGGCCATACAAAGCGCAATCTCATGGTAACATTAAAAAAGATATGAGAAGCCAAAATGCACAAGAAGAGCATTGGGTGCATGTGGTGCAGACATTTCTCTGGTCAGCTCAGCTCAAAGGAAGAATCTGCACACATTTTGGCCCTCTACATTTATCGGAAGAAATCATTTTATCCAGGTCATGATTTAACAATGTAATTAGTTAATCAAAATCATACCAAACATGATAAAGGGAATGCCCTGATAAAATGTGAAACACTGCAAACTCCTAACTTGAGCATAGCTCATATTACCGTTATAGGCTAATGTCAGGCCTACATGCTATTGCACAATACCCTCAAAGTACTTTTCAGAAACAGTTCTCATTGCGTCTAGTCAGTGATGCCTCAGGCTAATCTATCACAAACCGCACAATTAGGGCACCCATGGTAACAGCACAGGCCCCGGAATTCAGTTCCAGATAGAAGAGCTCTTTATACTTTGGTATTATAAACATCAAAGTAGAGCATCATTGCAACCAACAAGCCTAGTGTCTGTTCAATATATTAAGCACCTCAGATGGAATTAAGAAGCGTACAAGCATACATTAGTATACATCTAGCCTACAGTTAGAAACGGATCACTCCCTTGACATAATTTAACTGCAAAGGACCATTCATACACATCGTTCTGAAGGATATTTAATATCGGTTGTGCGGTCTGTTAGTGTATTGTTCAGAGCCTTGAAATTGTCCTCTCATTAGCTGTGGCTGCTCTGTTGTACACTAGTGCTGTTGACGGCACAGGTTTCAGATTACGCAGATACAGGGTTTCCCAAAAGACGCTGCTTGACAAAACAGACTCTTTGATACCCCTTAGTCATAGTATTTCACTGGACAGCAGGTCAGACCCCACTACACTGCTCCCAATAAAATAAAATAAAGAAAATTAAAACATTCTTGTAACCGCTGAATATGGCTTCTATCAAATGAAATACAGCAGGGTAGTCAATAATCAAGCAGCTTAAAAGGATTTTAGATGACTTTTAAATGAATTTTCCCTAACAATCAGTAAGCCCTCTGAACTAAAGTACAGGACGGAATGCAGTCCAGCTCACTTTAAATAATAGTAGTGACCGTGGAGACCTTTCCATGGAGACATTCCACATTACTGAGAGAGGTTCATGTTCTACAATGCATTAAACCCCACTCTGCTTCGCACCGAGGAAGTCTCATGCACGGGAGAGAGAGAAGCCGAGGTTATAACTGAATCAGGTAGGGGAACGACACAAAGTGAGTGACCTGGGAAACAGAGGGCTTCATTCTGGTTAAAATTAAGGATTAAAAAAAAATTATAATAAATAAAATCTTAAGCAGACTGACATGTTTACTTTCATTTATTTATTTTTCCCACCATCAGAAAAGCAATAGAAGCCTTTCTTGTCAAGAAGTGACAGGAATTTCACGCTTGGACTATTGCACTTGGAAAGCAAAAAACTAACATCAAATCCAAATGGATGGAAATGGCCGATTATACTGCCAGACAGCACAAACACGAAAATAACAAACGTATTGCACTGACACCACAACACTTTAGGTCCGTTTTTCTAAGCAGACAGACAGGAGGCATATAATTTTAACTGCATTACATCAGCAGATGCTCAATTTCATAGTAATAAATTATTGTTTCATTCTCCTCCCAACAAAAACACAGCAAAAAATATTGTATTGTACATTGATTTAAAAAAAAAAAAAAAAACAATTTAATAAAATATAAATTATTTTGGTCAACTACTTGCGCAAAGCAATCGCACATAATAGATGACAGAATTCCTTTAATGGGCAAATGTGTGTTGGACCCAAATCACATCCGTATGGCTAATATTAATGGAAATGCTAAGATGCACGTTAAGTTTAATTTTGCAGCAGCACAGACTACTCTTAAAACTTGGTCCACTTTCTCAGTGATTAAAGTCATTAATCAGCTCTAAGAAGATAACACCATTCATCAGTCACCCTACATCGATTTCTTAAAATTGAACCTCTCTGTGCACCTCACGATAAAAATAAGTCAGCTTTGTAGACAGGGATTCGTCAAGAACTTATCCCATAAAAAACTAATCGCTACATCGTTGTGACATTACACAACCTGTCTGTCATCAAAAGCAGAGGCAGCAGGGGTGGCCTTGAGTGCACACTAAGACAGGTGAACCCGTGTGATCACACAGGAGGCGAAAACTGACGACAAAGGCTGACTGAAAATAAAAACGGAAAGAGGCAGACATACAGCTAAAGGAAGTCAAAAAGTGTGGTTGTATCGTGCCAAGACCATTCCTGAATAGGTCCCCACTGTTGAATGCAGAAGCCAGTCTTAGGCAAACGCCTGCCCCAGGGCACACCCACTGACATACAGCTTGTATCTGCTGGAATCCAGCACCACACCAGACGTCATTCTGCACAGAGGCCACACAAAGTCACTTGAGCTTACACAGCAGATCTCGGCCTTATGCGCACCACTCACAACTCCTACTAACTACCTCTAAAAACTCAGCATTTGCAGCATTTCTGAGCCTGTGTACCACACACGTTTTTCTGTACCAGTACCAATAGGCTCGCCAGACACATCTTAAAATTCTTCTGGCAGCTCTGAGACCAGTAAATACCCAGCTGTTGCGGATAGCGCTGTGTGGTTAGTCCAATTTTCAAACGTTCAAGCCTTTATGCTGTGTTACATTTAAATAAATTAACATGTAAATTATTTATTTGCCAAGAAGAATATTTATGCAACGGCAGTGCATGACAAACCGATCAGCCATTTTACTGATTCCGAAACGGCAGCTGAATATCGGAAGTTATCAAAAGAAACTGAAGTCGCCATTAACCTTCTGGTTGTAACTTTTCTTCTGATCACAGCAGATCGTAAGAAAAAGTGAAACGGCTGCATTCATCTCTTTCAGTTTAAGGAGAAATTTACTTTTAACATTTGCCAGATTAAAAAACTAATGTGTTGAAATTCTGCACATAAATCATTTCATGTATTCATTTACATTGTCTGTGGGGTACACTGTGCACTGCATCTTTGAAATAACCCATGAGAGCTGTGACAGGCATTCACATTCTATTGTGTCTTATTCCTCTGAGAAAAACTGTCGGCAACGCATGTGTTAAAGTATGGAACCTGCTATTTTCATTAAAAAAAAACAGAAAAACGTGCCAGCTTTGTTGCCTTGCATGCTGCTACCTTCAGGAAAAAAAATCATGTACATTATATAAAACATCTTACATTAGAGATTCATGCTATAATCTCCAGCGTTTTCACACTAGATGCATGTAAATATTATCCAATTTCCCTAATGTTACCAGATGTATTTCTTTTTTTTCCTTTTTTACCAAAAAACTAACCAATAACCAAGTTCTTAAAAGTAAAACTAAACTGAAATATTGAAATTTTATTTGTCAACATATAACATTTAAAAATATAACCAAGTAACCAATGACATTTTACCAAATACTTTGATATTTTCGATTGTTCCTTAAAACTGAAGCCCTGACGATCATACACAGAGTGCCCTCTTTATTTGGTGCACCTCTCCTATCCATGAAAGAGACCATATGCAATCAGGGAAAGAACCAAATGTTCAGACTATACCATTTAAAGCAGGTAGGCAGGTACCAAGGGATTTTGTGTGTGTGCGCAATTCACAGGGAACATGGACAAGACAAAAGATTTGAGCGACTTTCTACAGGGCATGCTGATAGGAGCCAGACGTGCTGCTATGATTATGTAAGAAATAGCAACCCTGCAGGGGTTCTCTCGCACCACTGTGTCACGGGTGTTTTGAGCACGATCCATCTACCAAGAAACGCCCAACCAATAAAGATCCTGTAGTCGGAAACAGCTCGATGATGAGAGATGCCAATGGAGACTGATACGACTTCACTATCAGCCAATTCGCTACAACTATGGGAAGCAAAGGGGTCGCCATGGGCCAGCATTCCCATGTCCAGACAAATTCAGGCTATACTGAGGGTAAAAACGGGACTTTATTAGTTTGGTGCATCTAATACAGCCACTTTCAAACCGGAACCAAAATATTAAGGGAACAAGTTAGAAAAACACCTGTTCTCCTACAACAGACACACCTACCCAGCCCTAATTCCAAAAAGTAATTCTGCACCTAATAGCGATCCAAAAATTCCTAACAGAGATTCTAACTTCCATAAAAACTTAATGATGGAGGCAATAAAACCACTACTGACAGACTTGAATTACTTTGAACCCATTGTGAGTATGAGCGCGCGCAAACACACACACAAAGAGCCTAGCTGCTGATCCATCCTCATTCATAGAAGGGGCCAATAAGGGGCTACTTAAACGCAAAGATTTGCCTGTAGATAGTGTGACAAAGAGACAACTCGCTCCAGGACAGTTCAGGGAAGAAGCAGATAAGAGGCTAAGCAGAGTTGGCCAGTACCCCCAAAAAGAAAACAAATTGTTATGCAGCCCCTGATTTTGGCACACATCTCCTGCAGATTAATCACACGCTCCTCCATCTGTAACGGAATGAAAGCTGGAAGGGAGTGAGCAAGAGAGAGAACTAGGGGCTGCCAGTCTGCAGAGCACTCCAAGAGTCCATCAGGCAGAGCATTACAACTAGGCCTGTTTCACAGAGAAAACGCCGTGCCCATACTTTGGACGCTCGAGTAGCTCAGTAGGTCACGCCTTCAGGTATTTCCCGACCTTACCCAAAAAGCTAATTTTCATGTCGATGATAAATCTTGTCGGTGACAGTCATATCAAGAGGACATGCACATCTGCTTTATTACACATGCATACCGCTTTGCCACGAGAAGTGCTTCTCCATTTTTTAACTCCATGCCCCCGAACATACCGATTCCAAAATGATTATGCTTGGACGGGTTGAATTATCAAAAAGAGAGTCTCCTTCAAAAGCACCAGTGACTCATTTCTACAATAGGGGTAAAAGGCACGGTCCAAATTTCCCCAGCAATAATTCTGGCACATTTAAATCAGTAAATCAGTATGTTGGGCAGAGTTCAAATCCCGCTAGAAAACATCCAGAAGGATGGCACAGAGAATGTGGCACACACCTCCCTTTGGTTTTCATAAAGGTATTCTCAGCCTCTTGGAATATCAACATTAACTAGTAAACTCCATAACTCCACATAAAGTAAACATTTTAGGCTTCAGCTGGCTTGTGACTGCATATGCTGTAAAAATGTATTTCTAACAGCCTTTATGTAAGCATAAGCAAATGTTGATGCATATTCTGCACAGTCTTGGGTGAAAAAAGCTGCAGAAACTGCTAATGTGTCGTGAGGAACCGTACCAAATCTGCATCTTTTGATAAAGACCAAGTTGCAAGAACAGGCAAAAGCATTCACTCCTAAGCATTGATGACAAATAACGAGAGGCATGTGGAGAAACTGGTCGTGAGCAGTCAGAAGAGATTAATTTGATCTCAAAGTTTAAACCAATTAATTTGCTGTAGTTTGGAAATACTTTCCACTACTTTTTTTTCTTCAATAAAAAGTTAATGAATTAAGAAACAAAAATGGATCAACTCGTGCAGTATTTTTCAAAAGCAGTATTTGTCATGGATACTTAAGTATTACTTAGTAATATCCCAGAATTTTTGCATTTTGCACAAGGAATTATCTTGCATTTTTTAGATCCTTCTTAGATCCTTGTAAAATGAACTGCCCACTAACAGAAATACAGTAGTTGCTACACTCTAAAAAAATATAAAAATAATAAATGGAACTGATGTACCAGGTTTTGCAACCATAGAAATGGCTGCAGACGCTTACAATTAGCCATTCCATTTTCGCACTAGTATGGGAGAACGGGTTTCTCTGAAAGAATCTCTGGATAGATTACACTGATACATCTTGATATTTCACAGATCAAAGTGCAAGAGAAACTGTTCAAGCTACAACCTGGATGTGAGCCTGACTGTCGGCTTACACCTAATCTGTGACCACAACTTAGTCTGAGTAGTTTGCCAACATCTTTGCAATACAAAGATCAGTAAAAATCATAGGAAAATCAGTGGAAAATCATAGGTTCCAAAGATTTTATGTAGCTTAGAAATGTGCCTTTCCACGGCACAAAACGTACACATTTCCTTTCCTTATACTTAGTGAAACATGACTAAGAAACGGCTACAAAAGCACTCCTCTCTTTCATGCCTTTTTTTTTTAGATCGCTGTGGTTTTCCTGCAACATCTCCTACTATCATATTATTCGCCAAAGACCACAGAAGATAGTTGAACAATCAACAGCTCCCTGTAAAGAAAAGTTGATATATTTTAACTTGACAGTAACAGTAATAACATTCCACCATAGACTAATATGATAATCTCCTCCAAAAGATAGGGCAGGTCACTGAAATAAAAGCCAACGGCAGATTTTTCCTTTTGCTGAATCCTGGTTCCTGGTTTTTGTCAATTTAATCTCCCCCACGTGAGAATGAACAATGTTCACCGATTTCATACAAGTTGTAAATCTCCCCTTTGTTATCCGAGGTCAACCACCTTTTACAATATAGACATATGATAGCTTCCTGTAAAGTATATGCTTTTTTCCCCTTCTTTGAGGACCCCCTCCTCAATCCAAGACAGACATGCATCTCTTCATCTGGAGATTAAAATGCTATTTTAATCAACAAAAGCTTTTTTTCCAAATACACCCGTTATCAGCAGAAAATTCAGCAAACCCCGCAATAATCATCACCAGTCCAAAAACGTATTTATCCATTTCTTATAGGAAAAATATGTAGCATCTGTTCTGCTAGATAAAGTATCCATTTCATTAACCGAAATGTCCTTGCACACTTTTTATTTAATTGAAGGGTTTATATAAAGTTACAAAGCAGATATCCATCACTGAAGATATCCATCATAACCTTACATATGGGCACAGCAACAGAAATCTGGGCCAGGTCAGCTAAGTTGATGTATTGGTTAGACTGCAGTTAGAAGCATCTGCTGTCTTCCAGGCCATTCTGTAGCTGCAGAAGGGCATCTTCCCAGTTACCACTCATCTTACTATCGAGAAAACAGTAAATGGCAGGCTCTGGATTTCCAGTATTATTTCATCTTTGTTTTTACAGTCCTAGAATGCAGCACTTAGCAGGCACACCCTGCTTTTTGTGCAGCGTCAAATTCCTCTTTGCAAATTTTATTGTTTTACTGCAGTAAAGAGAAAATCCACTTCCCATTCCTATTAGAATTCACATATCTGGGTTTTCTTTCTAGATGGTCGAGATTTATCACTCATTATCACTATCCAGGGACGTATTTTTGGGTCTACTACAGCCTACACATAAGAGTCCATCATAGAGAGTTGCAATACATGTGATAATAACATCTAAAGGCTTGTTATGCAAGCACATACAAAAAAAAGAGAGTAACATGGGTTTGGCAAAAAAAATGGAAACGCAACCGAAAAAGAACTCATATTTTGAAGGAAAAAAAAATGCAATTAAAATAATTCTACATGCGTTTCATTTTAATTCCAATGCTACTTAACACGTTTCCACTATAAATCACTCATAAAATACTTTTAAAGTCATAAAATCAAAGCAGTAATATTTGAGATTCTAAAGAAAAATAAGAGATGGAACAGCTGGTTCCCGAATTTACCAGTCACAGAATCTGCAAAATGATTTAACGTGTCATGTGACAAAAAACCATCACAAGGGAAAACTGCATCAGGACAGACGAACAGTGGTCACACTCAAGTCAAAGCTCAAAGATATGGAAAGATGGACACTCAACGGGATAGTTGCTAAAAAACACCAAACGGCTGCACTGGAAAGCCAGTCTTCAGAATAGCCACAACAAAAGTAATAACATGTATGGTTATTTTGAAGACTGTGGATTTCCAGAAGCCATCTCCAATAATACTGTATCCAGAGTTTCTACCACTGACAGAAAGGATACACTGAGTAAATCTAAAAAGCATACTACTGACAGAATTCCTCTGACCTTCTATACCCTTGAAAGGAACTTCTCCATGCAGGCAGGACAGATGGAGAACTTGTGCATTCATCAATACAATTATTTAAAAAAAAATCAGAGCCCCCAAATCCCCAGTACACAGATTTACTAAATGCACGATGCATATAAAAAAAAACATCAATGATATACTAAAGAAACCAAAAGGCTTTTGGAGGACCATTTTGCTAATAGCTAGAAATTTTTAAAGTGATGCTCTATCAATCTATATAAACATTTCCACCATTAGCTTATGCTATGGAAAAAATGCAGCATGCAAACAAAAGCTAAATGAATTCAAAGTAAACTTGGTCCTCGGTACTTTGGAACCCTTTGGAAACACTGTTCTGGACATTCTGCATCATTTGAGAACCTTTGGAAATACAAGGTTGTCATCTACACTGAATAAGAGCTGTTGTTCAAAACGATGAATGATTTATATAATTATCCTTAAAAACGTCAACCCAAACTGGCAAATCAGCCATGAATTAATGGGCTAAAAGCCCCCTGACCTACAGTGCAACCAACAGTACACAGTGTGTACTTGGCCAAATCACTTTCCATGAAACACTCCATGCATAAATCCATAAATTAAACAACCTACCTATTTCACTGTGAAGTATTTAAGACCCATTGAATTATTACATAGTGTTATAGTTTGTCCTTGTTAAAATTTGACCCCAGATCCCTTTCAATTGTATTTTTGTTAAGGTCCAATCACATTTTTCTCGCTGAATAAGAATTTTTGTCACTCACACATGCTACTGCAGTAATTGTGTAGCGACACAATGCATCCTCCTACTCCTGGTTCCCCTGCTCCAAAACTGGCTGACACATCTTCTGTAAGAGAAGACCACTTCTATCGTGCTGTCCATCAGTACAAAAAAAAAAACTACACCGAATTAAGAGTAGTTTACCCTGTTGTCTGAACTGAATGTGAAGTCTATGCAGAGAGTATGTTACCATGTCTAAATAATATGATATTTACTTGTTGCTTGTGGGCGTCGAGATATAGCCAATATTATCGGAATTGAAACAGATGTACTCAATATTAGCCGGTTTGGTCTGCATTAATTGGCACTTAATAAAAGAACAGATAAGGTTGGGGTGCAGATGGATTTCACCGATAACCATAACAACAAGTATTTCCCAAATCACGAGACGCACACAGGCTACCCTATATCTCCGATTACATTTAAATTAAACAACGTCCAATTAACTAAATTGGAGAATTATACAGCATGCATACTTTGTGGTAAATTTCACGATTTGCTCGTAACTCAAACACATCACCACCAGTATATTGTCACTATAATGTTATTCAATTACATAATTTCGGAATTGTTTGCAATACTGATTGCTAGCCTGAGAACTGAGAAATGTTGAAAGTGAAAGTTTTTCAAGTGCACTATATCAAGTCGGGAATTACAACGAACAAACATTTGTGTTTAACTTAAAAACCGCTAGCGTGTCTTGCATACGACATATGTTACTTCGTTTAGTAGCTAAGTGTTCCCTAAAATATTCGCCGGTGCTTTCCTTAAAAAAATAACCAGTTAACAAGGCAACTAACCATCAAAAACAAAGCATGGCATTGGGTAGTTTGTCACCAAAAATTCTCAACCATAGGAACTGTATTGTTTTCGAGGAAACAGTGCCGAAACGCTATACTTACTGACCAGCTTTCCCACACGACTTAAGCAGGACAAATCAGTAACGATTTGTCCGATTCAAAGCCCAAAAGAACGCCCACTTAAATAGTAACCGCTTTGATTTCGGTCCTGGAGTATGTGGCAGGCCGAATGTCTTCTCTGCCTTCGCTGGTATTTCATCAAAGAAAGGAGAACTGCTGTGACGAATCCCGCCGTGTCACACATGCTCAGGAAAAAAGCTAGCAAGCTACACTCCTAGTCTCTTCCATACAATAAGCTAATATCCTTTCAGAAATAAAATTTTAAAAACTTACCCACCTAATTGTTAGTATGTTGGGAAATTCTTTGTAAAAGATACTTTTGACCGATGCTTGGTTTCTGCAATGTCCATACATTGGCAGTTCGCTTAAGCGCTTTACTACGCTCTTGAATTGACGCGTTTCGGTTGCCTGACACAGACTGGTCTGTTGTGCGAAATGTGAGACGGTTCGCTTGTTTCTCCTCCAAAGACCGAAATTTAAATCAAGACCCATGACTTTCTCTTATTGGGGAGTTTAACTGTCCTGATGTATATTTATTATATAGGGTTTTCAATATTAAACATTTACGATTTATCTACGTTATGCCCCAGTCGTTTTACACAAAACAATTCGAAGACTACTTTGAACAGTCTTTATAAAACGACTACATAATGGTCAGCTGATATTTCGTTGTCTGGAATGTTGAAAAAATGACTGTAATCCAATATGAGTCCCACTAAATGGGCCAGACCGGTGTTGCTTTGTCAGGTAGATACTTAAAATATACTGAAACATCTTTCGTGGATTTATGTGTTAAATAGCATGGATGATCGTCAACTTTAAAAATCTTTGACTGTAGAGTAGCTCTCCTGAACAGAGTAGCAGTGGAGTAGGTGAGTTGAAATTATTGTTGCTAACTGTTTAAAGACCAAAGGTGTGCATAATGTGGAGGTGACCTTGACTTTAAAAATCGGGTGGTAGTGTACAAGTAACTGGAGTGACCAAAGTGAGAATTTCCAGAAGTGTCAGTGATGAATGGTGGAAGCATAGAAAATCAAGCTGTATTTGGATGTTTTGAATACTGAGACAACTGAGAACCACTGGTTGAGTCGGGGGTCTTGTTTATGTTTGTTATCTTCTTTATGTTGTGTATAGCAATAAAATGCAGGTGGCAAGAGAAGGCAATAGTGTGTGTGTGTGTGTGTGTGTGTGTGTGTGTGTGTGTGTGTGTGTGTGTGTGTGTGTGTGTGTGTGTGTGTGTGTGTAAGAGATTCACATTTAGTTGACCAGGAAGTTCTGGTAATTTGGTCTGGTCCTTCTCTTAGAAGAGAGGGATGATGTAGGATAGGCTTGCATTCTATCTTTGCTATCCTTTATTAAATAAAAAAATAAAGCTGTAAACCTCCATCTCCTTGTGTCTGAGCCCCGGTGTGCTACAATTCTGTAACAAGAATGCCTGCCTAGGAACAGGTTATAGGAATATTTAGTGAAAAGCATTTCTAAAAACAAAATACAAAAAAAAACATACTGCATGAATTTCTTAACATCATGTTGCAGTATAATTAAACAAAAACCTTAACAGGCATGTTTACTGCACATACTAGCAGTATGTACGTTGATAGAGAGAAGGTGAATTTCTTGAAAGAAACAACATCTT
This sequence comes from Hiodon alosoides, assembly GCA_025775065.1. Taxonomy (NCBI): domain Eukaryota; kingdom Metazoa; phylum Chordata; class Actinopteri; order Hiodontiformes; family Hiodontidae; genus Hiodon; species Hiodon alosoides. The sequence goes on from JAOYSI010002422.1 coordinate 18,775, forward strand.
CCTCTTCCAAATTTAAGGTTATTTTACAACTTCTGGCCTAGGCAGAATTGAGACAAATATGCATTAACCAGAATTTTTCAGTGTTCCAGATGGTGGTGCACAGTTGCCATAAGCCAGGGTTGGGAGGGATGGATTTGGCAGCGTTTATATAATCACCTTACCAAATTAAAACTTGAAGGAACCTGTGGGCTTGCAATGCCCCCGTGGGGACCACTTGTCCAAACAGCGTTGGGCCTCATGTAAAACGCACAAATAATTAAACTTTGAAGGAATATGATCTATAATATCTATTTAGATGGTAACAAAGGGGAAAATATCCTGATAATAGTTCAAAGACTGAGATTCTTAGACCGTGAAGTACACTGAGCACTTTCCCTGAGCACTTTCTTTCCTGTCAATATCAGTCACTTTCTGTTGGCGAATTGCTGTATCTGTCTGTTGTATAAGTCGGAAGTTTTCAGTGCTCAGCACTAATAGGCTAAAGTCTTTGAAATCACCAACTGCTGGCACAGAATGCTAGAATAAGCTCTTTGGCAAATCTTCTCGCCCTATCCATCAAACGAGCTGTTCTTCGTTTTTACAAACATGCAGCAGTTGTTTCAAGAAAGATCAATTCCTTTAGAGAATAATGTAATTTTACTTAGCAGAGTGTTCCATTTCTGTAGAGTGCATGAGTGCTATTTTTCGTGAGGCAAAAAATAGTTTAATTTTTTTAAATCTGAGAATGGACTGAATTCTATAAGTGCAAAAAAGTCCTCTGGAAAAATACCTTGGACAAAATGTTATTTTTTTTAATGATTAAATTTAAACACGTGGCTGACTGATTTTGCATAAATTAATTCATACGGTTTTCTTTGGGAGCTGCTACACAATAACTAGACACAGTTATACAAGCAAATGTGACAACTATATAAATTCAGATGGGAGGAAATCTTTTTAAATTTTTATTCTGCTAAGGGGTAAACTGGGTGTGGTTTTCTGCAGTCCCCCTAAAATATTCAATGCAATAACAAAATAAGTCACATGTTAATATGTATATCTGTTTCTGTATGTGATTGAGTTTGTTATAAATACATTACTGTTTGGCAGCAAACTGTAATGTTTACTTCCCATTAATCACCACTAGATGAGTAACAGAACTTAATGAAAAATATCCATCTGAAATGTTGTAACTCGAAGAAGTAAAACATCTCCTTGACAAACAACTGACTAAAGACGTGAATCCTTAGGTCTTCATGCATCAGCCTACATATAGAGATTAACTGCTTGAGACTAAAAAGCAAGCTAGAGAGACAAAGATCTTTATTTCAAAATACATTTTCTCTAAATTTAATTGTGACAAATATGTTTTAAAGAAGTAGTACCTACTGTGTCCAGCCAGATTATCTCAGATATAGATTTCAAGATTTTTATCCTAGGTTCCTTTCTGGTTCTGATTCTGGTACCTGCCAACTTAACTCTCCATCAGCTGCCAATTCTGCAAAATCAAATGATTTCTAACATAAATTAACTCAGCTTAGATATATTGACAACGACATCTGAATGGCAAAAAATGTTTTATCCACGCAGTGGCACCAGGTGGTGTAGTTGCTAAGGTATTGTAAACAGCAGGCTACCAGATGGAGCTCTGTTGTTCTACAACATATTCACTGATTTGGAGAATTACCAGCTGTGCATACGGGTTAAGGGAAGGCAACATATGTCACTCCAGATAAGACTAGCTGCTAAATAAATAAATAAATAAATGATGTATTGCAAGGTGAGAACAGCTTAAAATGCTTCTTTACAGGTTACATAAAAATGACATTGGAAAGAATGATAAAATGTCATGCTTAACCAGTTCTATGGTGGCAATATTGAATGAATGATATATATATATATATATGAATGCGTTTTTATTAATCTCTTTATTAGTCCATCATGGTGTTAGAGGTTTCAAAGCGCTATAAGTGCTTCTCCATTCTTGAGTCCCTGAATCTCTTTCACAGAGAAAAAGAAAGGAAAATGAATATATTGTAGGATCTTTTGACTGAAATGTTTTAGACTTTGAAAGGATTCACAAACAAGAGACAGATTTTATCAAAAGATAAATGGTCTTGATGGTATGAAGAGCCAGAACAGGCACTAATTTCCATAGAGAGTGAAATTTTCTTATCAAGCTTCAATTCTCTTTTTCTTTGGTTAATGTATCCCTCCTTTGTGAATTGCGGCTGATTATCATAGTACGTCAAATTAATTATAGCGCAATCTAGTTTCTCACTTACACCAGCAGGGCCCTGTATTTCAGTCTTGCCTTGGGCTTGTGAATATGAGGCTTACAAGTTCTCCTGCTTCCATACACATCCCAAAGATAGGTTGTTCATATAAATTATTTGATATAAATGATCAGTGTTGGTGTAATCCTTATGGCACGGATCTTGATCTCCAATACTTGCTAACCACTGTACTTCCAAAAAGCTAAAAAATTGAAGAGGACACCAAAAACATTGTCTCACAGTTTGGGCATGTGTGATGGGTAACCAGAAGGTTGCTGCTTAAATTCGTGCTTGACATGAATTCCTTCACTTAAGCTGATACAGCTGTATACAAGTATTAGATAAAGGACTAAATCATTATGGGGGAGGGGCTAAAGAATTAGAGAACAGTGTGGACACTTCAACCATACAGCATTCCACTTTATCTTGTGTGAGACCTGATTCAGTATTTCTTCTTTCTACTTTCTTCTTTATAGCGTAATGTTTGCATCAACTGTATACAGCCATCATGGCTCAGTAACTCACATTGGCTAAACTTATCTGCGCAATGAATATGAATGATATAATACAATCAGTAATCACTCCACACTTTAATTACTCAAATAACTTATGTAATTTTATGCATGAAAATTGTTTAATATATAGGTACTGACTTTTATGAGTCAGTTACATAGACCCTTACCAATCAAAAAACTAATGTTTTTAGTGTATTGAAAATTATTCTGAATAAACACCCAATTGCGTTTCCAAGAATAAAACATTACATGGAGGCCTACCTACCTAACTCGGGCATTCTTCTGTTGTTGGGTCCTGCTATGTACTACTCAAGATGAAGAACACCCTCTGCAAGCAAACATTATTACAAAGGTTAATAACAACAAAAATTATTTATTTCCATCAGAGGAATCATGGTACGTCAATTAGGAACATCACGTTGTTGTAATGTAGGCCTACCCAAGACGCAAAATTTATGTAAATTGAGTAATAGGCAGAATTTATATTAATTTTGTGATGTATGTAAAATGCAGCATTTACATAAAGTAATATATATGTAATATACATAAATATTTGTGTCACTTTACGTTATCACGTTTTACGATGTCACTTCAAAGCTATAATTTAATTCAGGTTCAGATTTGAGTTTGATACATTTAAAAAAGAGGAATCATTGTGACAGTGGGTTTATATCTGTATTTATTACAGTGTAAACAGTGTTAAACACCACTATTAGGGCCATTGATTTATTCTGCTGTTGCCCTATGTATTGCATGCTTTAAAAGTTGACAATATCCGGTCAAGTGATATAAATGGTGGCAGAATAAATTAAATTTTTCCAAAACACGAAAAAATATTTCTCACTGTAAACCTCAGTCATTAAGTAACACATGGTTGGCAGCTGAAATGGCAAAGGATCGCGGCAGATTCTTTCATTTCCTCTGGACTGTCTTCCCTGGACTAGAGACCTAAGATTCTCAGAAGGCCATTGGCTGAATCAATCATGTTCTTGTAAACGTCTTAACCAATCATAAGTCAAAGATTATAAACAGTTCCTGGGACTGTTTTCCTCTTCATTGGTGCATGCTGGGAGGGCTCAATTGAAGATGGCGACGTCCCTTGGAGCGAACACGTACAACAGGCAGAATTGGGAAGACGCGGTACGTTTGAATTCTGATATGATTCAGTATTTTTGTAGAAATATTAAACTCATATTGGACATTGTTGACTGGCATAGTTACTGTCTCTGGGATATTCACAGTCAGATCAAAAATGTTTTAAAAACGCAGTACTTCCAACCCTCACTAGCTACTGCACCGCGGTAGACATGGTAGCAAGTTTTTACTGAGTTACGTTAAAGTATCATTTTATACCGAATTCTGACTTAACATTTCTCCCGTTTGCTTTTGTGGGTATGAGATGTCTAGGGCTGTTCGCTTCTTATAGGGAAACTGGTTAAACTATTATTAAGTTTCCCCAGGTAGGTGGTAAACAAAAGCACGTTTTTATTCTAGGCTATTAATATTATCATCCTTGATATTTTTTTGCTATGAGTTCTTCGTCAAGTCTTTTTCTCATTAGATAGCTATATCTCACAATCGTGACAAACAAAGCTATAGTTATAAGCAACAGTTATATTAACGCTTTTTTGAGTTGATGTATTCAACTCCACTGGGAAAACATGTATGTCGTAAATTTACCCCAAGGACTTTTTGTTCACGCGTTATATATATCACAGTTCGCATACCGTATGTTAAAGCATTTGTGAGTTTATTTGAAGTCCACATTTATAGTTTGGTTAGGTTCTCCTCTGCAACTTGGAACAAGCAATCTCGCTAATATGAGTTATTGTTGACTTTTTTCCAATCACGTGTTCTAAAAGAGAAATTATTTTGTTTGGATGCCATTGACATGGTATGTGGGTGAGGAGATACTTTGCTGTAACAGGTGGTGCTCTTCGGAAGGCATTCACACATTTACTTGGGTTCGAGGCCTTAGATCAGTCAGTTTAAGTGACCTTCTGGTATTCTGTTGTATCAGGAAGAGGGACATCATCTTAACTTTTGGAAGTGACACGCTGATGTCACCCCGAGCAGCATAGTGAATCCCGTGACGCAACTGTGAGTGTGTTAAAGCTAAGCATGGAGTGGGAGCTCGGCGTTTGTTTATTTGCATAGAACATACGAGATGCTTCCTCATTTTTACTCTTTACTGACTCTTTTGAATTTGATATTAGTGTTGTCAAAAGTAGGGTAAATTTGTTTAAAAATGTATTAACACCTTGTAGAAAAGATGAATATAGTTGATAATAAATGGCCAATCTAGTCACCTCGGATAGTGGTGGTTGTTTTAATCAACCATGTAATTAAGGAGCCTGCAAGTTGCCTAACTGTTAATGTAGATGGTCAATATTGATAAATCAACATTTTGTGAGTCCAGCTGACTGAAAATATTCTTCCCTCTTTGGAGTTTCTTTTTGTTGCTCCCCTGAAGGGACCCGGGCTGGCCCGCATGCTTCTGCGTTTTATAGCTGCCCTGCATTATGGGACTACCAGGTGAGAGTAGACAGGGGAGGGGAAAAAAACCCACCAGGCATCTGTTCAGCCGATAGTTAACCAAGATCTACACCAGCATACAAGTGATCGCCAGGACTCAGGTTTTGAGTGGGAGACTGTCATGGACATGATTGCATAACTCAGACTTCTCTCCTCCTGCAGGATTTTCCCATTCTCTGTCAGACATGTCTGGGAGAAAATCCATATATTCGTATGGTAAGTGGAGTTTTTTCTTTTAACATTAAAGTAAAACAAAATACATGTTCTATAAAAGAGTAAGAGACAGTATTTTATTTCAGATCAATAGTGATATTGCACAATGCTGTCACCCAACTAGTTTAAAAGCTTAAAATTCCATCCCTGTAAATTTGTCTGGATTTGGCTTCCCTTTTCAGACCAAAGAGAAGTATGGCAAGGAATGCAAGGTAAAAAAAATTTATTAAAATTTTGGTATGTCATTGTTTTTGCATATAGAGATAATCAGAATATAGATGAGCAGATTTAAGATTATACTGTTAAATTTTTACGTCCAAAATGTAATGTAATTGCTTGGTGTGCATAACAGAACGAAACAGCAAATTGATGATCTTTTTTCCTTTCCCCTTTCTCCCAAAACAGAATTGAGATATTTAAAGAATTTGATAGAATACATACATGCCTCTTAGCCCTTTTCTTCCAGTAAACATTGGATTATGGAGATCTGATTGCCTGTTGACAGTGTGACCCACTCTCCTCTCAGATCTGTGCGCGACCCTTCACGGTCTTCCGGTGGTGCCCAGGTGTCCGGATGCGCTTCAAGAAGACGGAGGTGTGCCAGACGTGTAGCAAAATGAAGAATGTCTGCCAGACGTGTCTGCTGGACCTCGAGTATGGTGCGTTGCTTTTATTGATATCTCCTATGCAAAAGAATGTCTAGGTTTGCATAGTCACTGGTCCAGCTTGTAGTTCAAGGTATCAGTTGTCAATTTAATGTCATGATTCCCATCAAGCTGTTCAGTACCATTTTGCTTCTTAGATATTTAAAATAATTTCACCTCGCGGTTGTTTTGTTTCAGTCTGCATTGGTCTTCACGGATACTTATCTATGACACTTTTCTTTTTTTTTGTGGTCCCCTGCAATGGCTACAGGCTTGCCGATTCAGGTCCGCGACACAGGACTGTCAATCAAAGATGAAATGCCCAAATCAGATGTGAACAAAGAGTACTACACTCAGAACATGGAGAGAGTGGTAATGCTTTTTAACCCCGACTAACCTTTCATCCACACTGCTCATTACAGTTCCCTGAGGGCTGCTGTGTTGTGCCCCACAGAGAAGCTCAGCGCTGGGAATCAAGATATAGTGGCAGCAGGTGGATCGATCCTTTATCTCCTCTGGCAACACTTCATTAGCACATGCCCAAATGGTGTGTCATTCAAGCTTGGTGCAAATGTCGCCTATTTATTTATCTAAGCCCGCCCTCCTCAGCTGAGTTGTCCCATTGAGTTGCCTGTCAACAGCTGTGCCGGCTGCTAAAAATATTTTCATCGTCCTAGCCAGCATCCCTCTAAGGTTTTAACCCAAACATGGCCTTTAGGACATGTCGAAACAAGTTTGCTGACCACTTTTTCTTGTAAAAAGGAATGTGTGTATCCCCCTCTACAGTAGCGAGAGACTTTTTTCAAAATTAACTGCACAAATGGCTCCTAAAATATAATCTGATCTTTAAGTCGTTACAATAGATAAGCATTGTGATTTAACAAAAAAACACACAAATGTGTCCTTATTGAACTCATTGTTCAAACATACAAAGCATATGCTGGTAAAAGTATGTGAACCATAATACTTAGTAACTGGTGAAATCTCCTTCAATGGCAAATGTTTTCGTTCCTCCTTACAGATCTATTTAATTTAATTTATATATGTTGAGTGAAGAGCTTGCTTCAGGTCTTCTCACTGCATTTCAATTGGGTTGAGGTCAGGACTCAGATTCAAAAATGTGAATTTTGCTTCTGTCTAAGCCATTCTGTTTTAGATTAGCTTTTGTGTTTTGGGTCATTGTCATGGTGCATGACCCAACCTCTTTTGAGCTTCAGATTAAGATATCAACCTAATATTCTCATGTTGAATGTCCTGGTACACTTTTAAATTCATTGTTCCTGCAATGATTCCAGGCCCTGTTTAAAGTGTTACAGTGCAATAACAGATACAGCGCTACCATGGCCTATTGAGAAGTACTGCATGTAGGTACAAAGACAAATACTACTACTTTTTATATAGGGTGGGGCACCATTAACCCACACCTGAATGTCATATCATTGACTGGAACACATGACGTCAATTACCCACTTTCAAAGAAGTCCTTATCCTAGAAGTTCACATACTTTTTACAGTCTGTTTTGTGTTTGAAAAATGTAATTAATAAAGACGTGTCGAAGTACACATTTTGGTTTCATATGTTTAATTACTCTGTGTTTATGTGTTGTGACATGGGTGAAGGTTAACAAACTTTCTAACTGTATAGCCAGCTGTACTTTACTCTTATTGGTTGTTTTTTTTGGCCAGTGGACCATAGCAATTCTGTTATGGTGTACATGTCATGAAATGGCAGCTGTATAACTGTATGTCTCACAAGATCCAGAATTCTGATGGGACTCAGCCAGTGGGACTCCTGGGTAAAGCTCCCAGTTCCAGTGATATGTTGTTAAAACTGGCCCGCACCACACCCTATTACAAGAGGAATCGCCCACACATCTGCTCCTTCTGGGTGAAGGGCGAGTGCAAGAGGGGTGAGGAGTGTCCCTACAGGTGAGCTTTCAAAACTAGAGTAAAACATTTCACATGTCCAAATGACCATTGTTATTTTAACCCTAATGAAGCCATTGAAATAAAGCCAAAGTTGCTTATTAATCTTTCAGAAAGGAAAATTCTGCCAAAAATCTGTATAGTAGAGTAATTTCAGTTTTTTTTAAATCAAACTGCCATTTTGTCAAAGTAATTCCTTACCAGTTGTGAAAAGTAAATACAACAGCTTTCTCATTCCTGTAATTCATGCATTGCCGTGGGAACTGTTTTTCTTAAGGCATTTATTTCTCCATCTCATCAACAGGTTTCCTTTAGTTAGATTTGTAGTTTAGAAAACCATGCATGCAAAATGGCAGAAAATGTCATATCTCTGACCTGCGCAGGCACGAAAAACCCACTGACCCAGATGATCCTCTGGCTGACCAGAACATCAAGGATCGTTACTACGGAATAAACGACCCTGTGGCTGACAAACTGCTGAAACGGGCCTCTACCATGCCCCGATTGGACCCCCCAGACGACAAAACCATCTCGACTCTGTACGTGGGGGGGCTCGGAGATACTGTCACGGAATCAGAACTCAGGTGAGTATTTTCGTAATTTGCAGAAGTGTGTACAATAAAAATTGAGAAGTATGTTTATTGGATGATTATAATCAAGTTAAATGCGCTATATAAAAACTGCATGGTTTAAGAAATATATTTTTTTTTAAAGTGCATTTTAATTTGCTGTTTTTGACGGTAACCCTGCAGGAATCACTTCTACCAGTTTGGAGAGATCCGCACCACAACCATTGTGCAAAGACAGCAGTGTGCGTTTATCCAGTTTGCCACTAGGCAAGCTGCAGAGATGGCTGCAGAAAAGTCCTTCAACAAACTCATCATCAGTGGACGTAGGCTCACTGTCAAGTGGGGCAGGTGAGTGACCAAGCTATACTACACCCCAACAAAACATGACCTTGAGCAGCATTGCTGCCGTCTATTTACACTCGCTCTGTTTATGCTGGTTGTACTATTTTAGTCTTCCGAAGTAATGAAGTAAACCTTTAGTAATGTTCTGTAATTTGAAAAGCAAACAAGTAATTTAAGTAAAAAATAAAATGGAAGCTAGAAGTTTACAGTAGAGTTGCCTTAATTTAGTCTGCTAATAGTTAACCAAGGCATTTTCTGTGACGCTGCAAAGGGCAGTAATGAAATGAGTGAAATTAGATGGTTTAACTGTCTTCCCTGCTGCTGTAGGTCCCAGGCAGCACGTGGTAAGGAGAAAGACGGTGTGAATGAGATGGGGATTAAGCTGGATCCAGTGCCTGGGCTCCCAGGAGGTGAGTGTGCACTGACTCGTCATATGGTTTCCCCATATCTCGCCAGCTAGATAACCGCTCTGGTTTCTCCCTCAGCTCTGCCTCCTCCCGTTGTATCAGAGGAGGAGGCTCCAGCCAACTACTTTAACCTGGGCCCCAGCTCATCCTCTCCAGTCATGAACATCTCCCTGCCGCCGCCACCCGGTATCGCTCTCCCGCCCCCTCCAGGTACACCCCTCTCTAATTCATCATCCCGTTGCATACAGCCACATGCATTTTAACTCAATGTTTTGTGTCCGTTGTATGACTGCATTTCGTTCTGGCAGGTTTTGGTCCAGCTATGTTCCACTCTATGTGTGCTCCCCCGCCCCTTGGCATGTCATTGAGGCCTCCCGGCCATATTCACTACCCTTCCCAGGATCCTCAGCGCATGGGCGCCCATGCCAACCGCCATGATGCCTCCTAGTCTTGTACTGTTATTTATTTGAATTTTATTTTTTCATCTTCTCTCTGCATAATGATCTCTATTAGAGCTGACTTTTTACAAATAATGTTTTAACTCTTTTGTATGAGCAAGATGTCATGAAATATGAATTTATATAGGAAACTATTTTTAAACTGTCCTAAAAGCTATATAAAACATAATGAAAATAGTGATTGCAGATAACTAATTGGTCTCTCAAACTGAAAGTGTTCTCCATGTGAAGTGTCCCCATTTGTACCTTGGCTGTGAAATTTGTTTTACGAATATATGAATGTGCTGCTAGTCACTTTTAGTTGTCAGGAAGAAAGTGTTGCAGCAATAACTCCTGGCAGCACTGCTTAAATGGTTTCAATTCATTTTGTTTTGCATAGCTCCTGTTCGTAACTGTAAATGTACGTCTGTGGTAGCCTTTGTTTGATCAGACTCTTATAAATGAGCCACAAACTTGTTACTTTTATCATTTTCTGTATGTATAATGCAGACTGATAAGTGGCAAAGCTGCCTGTAAGGGCAATGTAGAAAAGCCTCGGTGATTCTGGCCAATGAATTTAGCACAGTGAAGTTCTCATCATTTTGAGCTTTTGACTGCAGAAGAAAAGTGAAAACAGACCGGTGTCACCTGTCAATATAGAAGCCTTTGTATTCCTGAAGCAGTCTTGTTTGTTGTCCTGTTCTTGAGTTAATGACTACGTGTACGCTACATATCTCATGTTGGTTGTTTCAGATTTGTAATAAGATCTTTAGAATTCAACACTTTACAGGAAAATCCAGGCCCCCTGAAAATAAAGATTGTAAGCTTTGCAGCAAGTACAAGTTTTCATTTGTGGTAAATTTCTAATTTCTCTGAGGTATAAAGAATATACAGTAAAAATGTAGCTATGGAGAGAACATTTTGATACACTAAGCTACAGAAAACCAAACTCAAGTCAAAACGTATCTGTAAACAATCAGTTGTTCGGCACTAAAGAAAAATGCATGTATCAGTGTCATCTTTTGGTGAAGCTAATTTTTTCTTCATGTGTTAGGATTTGTAGGAATTACTGCAGAGTTTTAGTCATTTTAATTTGTTAAAACACTCGTGTAGTCGATCAAGATCATTCAGCCAAACTCGAGTATGCCTTTATTTACAGGTCAGTGGTCTCGATAGAACAGTGAATGCCCCAGCCTTGGGGTACACGATTGAAGTTGGGCCGTTTGGATATGCTTTCCCAGGTCATGCTGGGCTCAGTGTGAGCCTGTGAGAGTTCAAAGCCGGGCAATGGTAGTATCATCATGCTTCCTGCAGTTCCTCCGAAAGGTATTGGGGCTCTGAAAGGAACATGCCTTCAGTTAATATGTTGACCCTTTTAAGGTGAGATATCTATCTATCTATCTATCTATCTATCTATCTAGGCATGGTACGATTCATTAAAAAGGGGAGATCGAAGGAAGGAGGGAAATGTCAATGACTGGGCTTGTAACGATTCAGAATTATGGAAACTGCACAAGTGAAGTGTAGACCTATGAGTGCACCACGTATCTCAAATGCGTGATTATTGGGTGTCTAATTTCTCTACCTGGGTTTAAATATACACAGGAAACAAAGGCCAAAGAAACTGTGTGTCGGGACCAGGTTTCTTTTTTTTGCAACAAACCGTCCCAGCTGGAGGTCTTTTACCACACCAGAAAGCTCAGACACTGGGTAAAAAACTGAGTCAGACTTTGTCTTGATCTGGGAAGGTTATCCCTCATTTGGTACACTTGATTAATTTATTTTTCATCTAAGTATCACAGGCCTTATCTAATAGACTGGTTTACATTTTCAAAGTCTCCTAATAATTTATCCCCTCAGCAACTAGAATTGTGTTTGTTCTATGTGTTAAAAGCACATTAAAAAGCATTTGTAGAAGCATGTCAAATGGAAATCAAAATTATTAGAGCTCCACAGACCACCAATCCACTATCAACATTAGCATTCTGATTTAGGTACAGCGCTGGGATGTGTTATTCTAGGAGATGGCACTCACCTGTTGAAACACTTATAGTTGGCTGGCACAAGTTTTTGGGGTGGCTCCGGAAGCCGGGCGTTGATAGTGACCAGCAGTTTGTCACTGCCGCTCTGGTCCTCCCGCCATGGGGAGCAGTAACACTTAGGGATCACGGTGAAATTGAACTTCTCGTGTGGCATCGCCTTCAGAGGCCCAGAGTAACCTGAGGTAGGTGTGGAAGACGGAAGCTTATCTGGTGGGCCTGGAGGCACACGTGTCCCAGCGTGCTACATGCTCCACGCGGGCACGTATAAATGAATGCACACTTCTTGTGCCAGCATGCAAGCCATCCAGCATTGGTCACCTGGAGCAAGGACTTGAGGGCTCCCTTTTTTGGCCACCGTGCTTTTCAAAGTAGACGCAAAATTGTCCCTCCCTGATTGGCTGATGATGAGCCCTGTGCAAAAGTTCTCTTCCCCCCCTGGTTCATCCTGTGAACCCTTTGTCTGGCCCAGGCCTGGATGCTGAATGAATAAATGGCATGCAACATAACGGCCGTTTAATAAATTTGCCCTGAAGATGTGTCTTTGACCATGTTGTAGCTGCTGAACGTATCTGGCTGGAGCATTTCATTTGATTAATTAACATTCAAAAGTCATTGCAGTCTGATAAAAATTCCTGCACTCGGTGGTCAAATGCAGAGTGTTTTAAAAACACTGCTTTGAAAGGTGTTTACCCAATTTGTTAATCAATGCCATGTTCAATGTGACAAAGACTCCCTAAATGATTGCCAAATAAAATGCGTAAAACTCCCCTAAAAGGCTTCTCTCCAGGTAATGAGGATGGAAACTGTAATCACCACGTTTGTGAGGTTAGTTCCACGGGTAGATAAGTGGCTTATGTTGCTGGGGGTCCCTCTTGCATTTTCGAGCGTGAACTTTTCCGTTCTTTTCAGTCTCTCGTGGAACATGCGGGACGCCCTGTTAGAGAGCAGGTTCAGCTCCTCCATCATCACGTCTCGAGGCACGCTGATCTTCTTGCCCAGATCCAGGCGCTCTGAGGTTAATATGCGCAGACAGATATTCATACTCCTCAAAAAAAAACCTCACGGGTTACACTTTTATGTCAAATCTCATTGACCTCAACACTTCAACAAAATCAGCTCATTTTTGCTGTAGTTAGAAAACCATAAAACAGAATTTTTTTGAGTCTGATGGACACTTTTCCTCCTGCGAGCCCATGCTTCTCCCTGCCAAAACCCTTGTGCTGTGACTCAGCTTCTAAAAGAGAGACACTGCCTTCTCGAAGCGAGGTCACATTACTTTGCCTACATGCTGTTTGTGTTTCTCGTAAGTATTAGAGACATGAGGCATTGCATTTTATTTTGAAGCTCTGAAACACCGGAAAAAAAAAAGCACTTGTGTTTCATAGAACTGTAGTGCGTGTTTAATGGGTAATAAATAGACACTTAGTGCAGTTCTTTTTTGGGGGGTGATGGGGTATTCGGTACAACTACGCCAAGAATCATGACCGGAATCATTTCTATGCAGCCATATACACTTCTGTGAAAGCTCACGTTCCATGGAACTTAAGGTCCTTTCAGTCAGTGGCGGTGATACTACGGTGAGTCCACGGTCTGCTGTTTACTTTGTCTGTGCATACCTGAGTGTGATTCTTTTATCATCTTCCTGTTTCCAAGCTGCTCCTGTTGTAAAAGAGTTTTGTACGGAATGCATTAAAAAAAAAAACTTGAACAAACAAGACACATTGGACCTTCTTCTCATCAAAAACAAATAATTCATAAGGGGCATGGAGAAATAATCTAAAATGAAAAACAAAATTGTTTAAAATAAATAGTTTACAATAAGCCGCTATAGTTTGACGAAACATACCTGCAATCACTTTGCATAACTTACATAACTTTAAATAAAATTCACATAGTGTTAAGTTATAAAATTTGCTCTATTACTAAAATGCTGACTTTTTTTCAAAAGTGACTGTAGACATAAATTTATAAATTTTACTTGCTCTAGCCTAATTTAATTAACAACATGTTTAAGTTTAAAATAATGTTTCCTCAACTACAGTACTGTTTGTTATCATTGGGATTGAGTTCAGAGGATCTTTTTGATAGTGCTCAGACAATTCAATGTCTAACCTAACAGTATGAAACCTATGAGAACCCAATGCTACAGTTTTTTAATTGTTATAGTTACAGTTATTAACATTTGTTCCAAATTATATCTGACCCTATACACTTTCTAAATCTCAAACTGTAACATCCCGTCTTATCACGATAATTTATTTCCTCAGCCACAAAACATATTTCCCTCGGTGTGGTAACACAATTTGGCTGATCTGGATACTTGTTGAGGTTTGAGTATTTAACTCTAGGGAACAGAGCTAGACCGGCTCTCTCTCCTCTTCTCTCCCCACTATTCCACACTATTCATAAACGGAGCAGGCTTACCTGGGGGTTCAACAAAGAAGGACTTGTGCTGTAGATTTAGTCTTTCCTGTCTGACCACACTAGCGGACGGAGGACAGATATAGTTTGAGGTCTAGCCAGTTAGGTCACAGTATTATTATTAGACAGGACCAGACTCTGCAGTGGAGTAATGGGCTGAGATTTGCACCCTCCTTTTCTAAATCACTGACAATAAAAATATGATCTGCCTGCCCTGCGCTTGTGCCGTCTGAGAACAGCTGACAGCAACCCACCTGTCACGGCGGGGTATGTGTTACAAACACTTTCAGCCTCTCATTAATATAATGCCTCCGCAGGCTTTTGGTTTGTAAGGGGAAGGGTCAGGATTATGGTTCAGTGTTAGAGGTTAATGTGTAAGTAGTCCTGAATGTCAAAACTTAGGGAATCTGCAAGTTATCAATGTGTTGAGGATGCCCTGTTTCTTTTGAAGTTTAATGTAAATAAGCATATTGAGAACAAACCTTATAATTTTTTATAATAGTGCTTTATTACAGTTTTTTTTAAACAGAATTTATCACACTGAACTAAGTAAAAGTTTTGTTTTCTTAACATTAAAAACCCTCTGTTGTACCATATAAACACCTGTCCAGAAACTTTCTTTGAGGACATAAATGCTATTTTATTTCTTAAAAACCTTTTTGTTTAGAAAAATAATTATTTATTTGAACAAGTTTAACTCAATTAAATGTTAGACTTCTCATATTTTTAGTGTAAGATCAAGCTGACAAACAGCAATTACATTTTTCCATACTTTCATACTTACGTAGGGTGCAAATAGTTCTTGAGGGCACTGTATATCTAACTAAACATGTAGAAACTTTTTCCTAACAAACTTTTATATATATTTAACTCAAAATATAAGCTTTGTTTATTTACCAAATCCCTCACAAGGTATACAGATTCTGTTGAATCTATTGAATTAATCTCTATGCATTTACAACTAACCACTTGACTGGCCACGTGCTCCTGAAAGCAGCCCTTAGAGGTCTGTTTCTGTCATGTGAAAAAGGCACGGAGACACACAGGGCCAGTGGGTCGTGACAGGTGACACCTGAACAATACGGGTCAGGTGGGTCATTTCTGTAAACAGGAGGCCTTTAAAAAAGACTGATGCCCTCTCTCTTTCTCAGCAGGTTCCAGACTGAGAGGCACCAGCATCTGCTTCTTCTCATCTCTACGAGTTTTGACCAGAAAAGAGAAAAGAGGGTGAAACGAGGTGGGCATGTGTCACTTTTTTTCTTTCCTAATATTTGTTGTTCTCTACTTGTTGTTTTATTAGAGGATCCCTGGGGCATTTGTGTATAAGTAAACCTAAACCCTGAAAAAGTTTTTTTTTGTTTTCTTTTTGGAGAAGACAGATTTTCCAAACACAATAGTTTTGTACAGCTGTTGTAAGCAGGTACATGTATATCAGAAACTTGTTTTGGTTCCAGATATCTGTGGAGAGTGTTTGACAATGTCTCGATGTCTTACTGACTACCCAGTCGTGTCCCGAGCCCCATCTGAAACATGTACGGGCTGCTGTGTGAGAGCCTGCATGACTTCATCAAGGAGTCGTACGGGGACGACGTGTGGAAGCTGGTCCGCGAGCGCGCCGACGTGAGGCTCCACTCCTTCGTCACGCACCAGGTGAGCACGCTCTGATCTGCAGAGGACGATCCTTCCACTGTACACTCCCCTGCACCTGCGGACGTACAGTGCGTGCTGGTAACGGGGCACACTGAGGTGATACGAGGCTCTGGGTGCACCGGAATCCTCACTGATGATCTCCTCCATCTGTTTGCCAGGTGTACAGCGAAAGTGTGATTCCCCGCATTGCCAAGGCGGCCAGCGGAGTGACAGGAACACCCTACAACGACCTGATGAACTCCTGGGGTGTGTACTTCCTGGGCTTTGTAGGGAAGTATGGCTACGACAGGATACTTAAGGTGGGGAGAGCGTGCGATCGGGTACTGTGCCCTTCACGGTGACTGCGCGGTTGATTTTGGATTGATATGCCCAATTTTATCTATTTATTCTAGATGCATCGTAACTCTGATTATTTGTTATGTGCTAAATGTCCGGTTTGGGTATGTGTTACAGGTATTGGGTCGTCACGTGCGGGACTTTGTGAATGGGCTGGATAACCTACATGAATATCTGCGATTCAGCTACCCCAAAGTCCAGCCCCCTACCTTCTTTTGTCAGGAGGAG
This sequence comes from Hiodon alosoides, assembly GCA_025775065.1. Taxonomy (NCBI): domain Eukaryota; kingdom Metazoa; phylum Chordata; class Actinopteri; order Hiodontiformes; family Hiodontidae; genus Hiodon; species Hiodon alosoides. The sequence goes on from JAOYSI010002422.1 coordinate 35,295, forward strand.
TCAGCCACTGGGGTCACACTGCACTACAGGTCTCCACACACAGGGGGAAGGGGGCAGTAGAAAGGAGAAGAAAATGGGGAGGAAAAAATATATATATATAATATAATAAATATATAGTATATAAGAAATAATATATATATGTGTTGGAAAACAAGGAATGACAAAAAGGGTTGAAGCAGAGGCGGACTGGCAACAAAGAGCAGCCCGGGAATTTGCTGTCAAGCGTCCCCAATTTCATATACGCCAAATCCGAACTGACACATTTCTATATATAAATGCCGGGGGTTGGGGAAAATTCCCTAACTTCCCAATGGCCTGGTTGAGAACCCTGTTAATTGTAATGTCGGCATTTTCTGTCCCGTGGTTTAATTGTGTGCCTGACTGTCTTTGCAGGAGTAAGCGTAAGGGCTATCTGCACTACGCCATGGGCCAGCTGAGGCAGATGGGCAAGCAGTTCTACGATACAGACATCCATGTGGAGGTGCTCTCAGAGCAGCTGGTGGGAGACTACTCTCATGTCACCATGAGGTCAGTGATGTCAGAAAAAGCTGTCCTTTCCTCCTCTTAAAACACTTGTTAGAATTGCCCCGCAAATACACAGGAAATGCCTGCTGGTGTATGGGGCTTTCAATATTGTTAAAAAAAAAAAAAAGTGATAATGTAATGCTATCAAAAAGTAGATTCCTCCAGGAATGCCTTGCTGGTTGGTGAATAATGATTTAAATAAACAATACTATAAGGAAATATCATGATGTGTTTGAGCAAGATGGCTCAGACGCTAAAAAGAGTAACAGAAAACTACTTTTTCCAAGTAGCTATTTTAATTTTTATTTGGAAAGTTTGCCAGTTGGTATTTATTTTGTTGTTTCACATGTAGCCGGCTGCCCTCTGTTACCTATGCTGTTATCTGTTATCTCTTGTGATCCACCTCTCTGTGACCCCCAGGCTGAACTTTGACAACTCTGCATACCGGTATATTCTAAAGGGAGATGAGGAGGAGCAAGATATTTTGCCCATAAACAGTGATTTCTTCTTCGAGTTCTTCCCTTTCAACATTGTCTTCAGACAGGTGTGTCAGTGTTTGTATGTGTGTGCGTGCATGTCTGTGTGCCTGTGTGTGTGTGTGTGTGTGTGTGTGTGTGTGTGTGTATGTCTGTGTTTTTGTCTGTGTGACTGTGTGTGTGTGTGTGTTTGTTAACTTACCATATTAGATTTACAAGCAAAAGAGGTAAGAACACGACATGCAAGGAAACATTATTTCAAAGAGTTTAATGTAGTTTAAATTGTCTCCAGTAGAGTGCTGCACGTAGGATGTGTTCAAGTTGGAATAAAAAACACAGAAAAACTGTAAGTTAAATAATTGGCCCAGGAGAGGAGATCTGTTGAAAACAGTGGAACAGAAACATAGACTTGGAAGTTGCGATATTTTCGGTTTGTAGGATATGGTAGTGCACAACGTAGGCTCTGGTCTGGCCACCGTGTTTCCTGATCTGGATGGGAAGAAAATCACAGACGCTTTCCTGCTGGCACGCCCTTTAGTGGAGTTCACTTGGAATATGGTAAGGCAATGAAATATTAGGATGTGTTTCAGGGTGTAACTGAATAATATAATATAATATAATATGATTATATCTGAATTTTAAATGTTGAATATGGATGCTTTGAAATCTACAACTGCCCTATCCATGATTACATAGCACACGGAAAGTAACGTTTCTTCTTCCCAACAGATAATTTCCCACCCAAACAACTTGTTTGAGATCATGTCCAAGGAGCCGGTCAAGAGAGAGAGAAATCTCCACAACAGAGTACAGAGTAATGTCTCCTTTTCCAATAATAATTGTGCCTTCCCGACCCACAATCGACAACACAAATAACATGGGTGAGTGGGTTATCTCTCCTGACCTCTCCTGACCTCTCCCTGCTACAGATTCTGACTACGAGAACACCAATCGCTCAGCAGACGTTGACGTGGAACTCATGGCATTCCAGTCCATCATTGGAGACAACTTTAAAGGTCAGAACCTCAAGCGATTACAAATTACCTAAATTAGTATCTCAGATGGACAAACTTCAATGACAACATTAATTCACAAAGAGAGGATAAAATGCAGATGTATTAAAGTTTTCTAAAATGTCAGGATCTTATATCCATATGAGAACCAATCTGCGTAAACCACTTATAGTTTGCAGCCTCTGCGTGTGCACTCTTTTTGGTTAACTACCCCAGCTTCACTGGCAGCAAAGCTTTTAAAACATGGCCTGGTTTAGTGATGTCAGATATGTTTACAAGGTCAGTAAGACCAGAAAGTACTGAACTCAATATGTTTTACAAGGATAACCCACTTTTACCTTCATGAGGTTCAAGTAGCAATGATGTCATCCTTTGTATGGTGTTGCTCGTTATTGGTTCTATTTCTCCTCAGATGGAAACAGCCCCACTGAGAGCTGGGGAGATGGGACCCGCTGCCTGAAACTGAAGGGGCAGATGAGATACATGCCAGAGTGGGAGTCCATCATCTTTCTAGGAACCCCTGTGTAAGAGATGCTATATGTATATAGCCAGGCTTTTGGCTGCATTGACAGAATTAAGATGCATTTAAAATTATTTCAATTCAACATTGATTGCAAGCTGACAACAGACAAGAGCTAACAGCTGTATAGCCAGACCAGATTCTATTCTTATATCCATCCATCCATTTTCGAAATCCTGAGTTGCGGGGACGCCAGAGCCGATCTCGGCAGGCATAGGGCGCAAGGCAGTGATACACCCAGGACGGGCAACAAACACCCACACACACACACACACACACACCTACAGGGCAATTTAGCATGGCCAATAAACCTAACCCACAAGTCTTTGGATGGTGGGAGGAATCCGGAGAGCCCGGAGTATACCCACGCAGACATGGGGAGAACTTGCAAACTCCACACAGATATGTATATAATTAATTCTAGTCATTTATAACTACATAACACATCATTGGTGGCTTTCGGCTGCACTGACAGAATTAAGATGCATTTTAAATGATTTCAATTTAACATTGATTGCAGGTTGACAACAGACAAGCACTAACAGCAGTATAGACAGATAATATTCTATTCTTCAGTAATGCTCAATCGTTTTGTTTTTCTCTCTTCAAACTTTTGTTTTTAGGATGGAAAGCCTCAGTGCCATGTTCAAGACAGGCCTATACATCAACGACCTGAGCATGCATGACTCCAGCCGGGATCTGGTTCTGGCTGGCACACAGCAGTCTGAAGAGCTGAAGAGAGCCCTGATCCAGGTACCTTTCGACACTGATGTTTACCCTTGAATAGCTTGCATGTGGAGAGCTATGTAGGTAAATGTAGGCATGTAGGCAGTTTTTCAGTTTCTCAAGTGTTTTTGTCCAGAACCTGATCTCCTTGTCTGTGATTAATTTGCTGTAGTGAGCTCTGCCTTGGTGTCTCTAAGCCCACTGTTACTGTTTCCTCATTCTGTAGGAGCAGAAGAAGTCCAGCAAGCTAGAGGAGAGCATGAAGATGCTGGATTATGAGATGAAGAAGACAGATGACTTGCTTTACAGGATGATCCCAAAACCTGTAGTTAAGCGTCTTCGCAAAGGAGAACCAGCAGTCCACACCTGCGAGGTCAGAGTTCACCTGATTTTATTATTGAAAATGCATTAAGAACATTCATGGATGTCATGAATGTAAACCAATATACATTGTTGCTCTAAATGCATAACTTTTTAAAAAATTGTTTTTTGTATTTTAATTATAGATTTTCTCAATCCTGGTACTGCATGCATCCTTAGAGACTAATATTTTTTGGTAATAATTACCTTCTAAGTGCAATAGCAGATGACTCTCTCCTCACTGCAGGTATTTCCGGATGTGACTATTCTCTTCAGTGATGTGGTCGGATTCACGCGTATCTGCAGCCATATCACGCCCATGCAGGTGGTTTCCATGCTCAACACCATGTACACACTCTTTGACACACTCAGCGAGAAACACCGTGTCTTCAAGGTAAGCTGGGGTCAAAGTCACCAAAGCCATAATATTAGGGAACAGTTTATATTTTTTAAAGCTAAGTCACACCACACAGAAACCCCCTGCCTACTTTCTCTACCACAAAGGTGGAAACCATCGGAGATGCGTACATGGTGGTTGCCGGAGCTCCAGAGAAGACCAAAGCCCATGCCCACAACATCTGTGATATGGCTTTAGATATGGTCCGCTCTATCGACCACCTTAAGGATCCATCCACTGGAAATAACATCCAGATTCGTGTGGGTGAGTATCACACCGATGATGTAAGGGTTCTGCTTTTGTTTGTGGTTGCTATTAATTGTTATATTATGAAGTTTAAAAAAGGTGTACATTTGCTTTAGACTGTACTATAGCTGGATATTGTTGTGGGTGGACATTATCCTTTCACTGTTGTAAAGTTTTCTCCACTCACTCAGGGCTCCACTCTGGGATGGTGGTAGCAGGAGTGGTTGGACACAAGATGCCGCGGTATGGTCTCTATGGAGACACAGTTCACACAGCATCAGCCATGGAGAGCCATGGGAAGGTATTGGAATGAGGGCCAATATATTTTCAGAGCTACTGCTGTGTTTATTGCTGAATTTTATGTTGTAGGGAATTCAAGCTTAAGTGAGAAAATAGAGTGGTAAAAGAGAACAGATTTCTGACAGTTCTCCGTGTACCTACTGCAGGAAATGCACATCCAACTGAGCAGTGCCACTTATGAACATCTGAAGGGCAGTCACTTTATCTTTGAGAGAAGGGGGATCATCACCATCAAGGTACGGACCTTCATAGCCACCACCCTCATAATGAACACCTTTACCACAGCGTCACCATGTGGCTCCGCAGCACACTTTCTTTTTCTCAGAGTTACGAGGACCAGGATGCAAACTTACAGGCTAATCACTCAGTTGGGTTCCTCTGGTGTACTCACCAGTCATCAATGGGGAATTGAGGGAAAGGTTCTGTGAAGATAGAGGAGACTTTCCCACATTAAAATGAATTTGAAACAAAGGTGAGATTGATGTGGAATTCCCAGAAAGATGGCCAATTATGGTAAATTATTCTGTTAAAATTCACTTTACACGTCCACCAGTAATTAGGACAGACACACTACCCAATAATATTGATTTTCAAACCCTAATAGGATCATTCACATAATCATTATCGCCTGTTGTATTTCACTGAAGACACAGCAGACCGTAACAGGTTTGGCCAGGCTCATGCTATTTGTGTTACTGAAAGGGGTAAAGTGCTGGAAAATATGCAGTTTAAATGCGATTTATGTTCTGTTGCCCTTGTCTTCCTATTATACCCAGGGAAATGTAGAGATTGAAACGCATTGGCTGAAGGGGAAACGAGACAAAGATGGAAACGCCCAGGCTGCTTGCCCCCAGTTTGATTCTAAAACCATCTGCAACACCTCTGTCTCCCCTCCATGCTCCTACATGGATGAGGATGTGCTGGTAAAGCCCACTTTGGCTGTGTGTGAAGTTTTTCTTTACTAAATTATCAGCTTTTTAATGTGTATTCATTGAACTTTAAAATATTTCACTATATATCCAATATTCTATGTCCAATATTCATTGAATATAGTATATATATTAAACCAAAAATTTGTTAATGATTGACTTGCATGACAGACCAAGTTCTTTGATAAAGCTGATTGTGGAAGTATGTATCAAAGTTTAGTGATGGGATAGATTAAGTTTTTTCTAAGAAAATTAACACTCTTCCTTTAAAAATACATTCAAACACTTTTATTTGGAGTAAGTGATGACTGTCACGTTTCTTGTTTCAGGTTCTCCCATCCCCAAAGGACGACAGGGATGACGTGAAGTCAGTCAAATCCCATCGTATTAAAACAGGGCCTTCTAGGAATCCCACGGAGGAATTCATGGGAGAGTTCAGGGTGGAGGACAAATGTGCGAAAAAGGTGAAAAGGGGAAGACTTAAAGACCCATCTTGTGTCAGGGGAGGAAATCTTACTTAGAATCGAGCAAAAATAACACCTAATGTCATAATTTGTTCCCATTACAACACTCAAGATTATCAGATGAATCTTTAATTTCCATGTATTGTAGCCTAGCAAAATAAAATATTTCTTTACTATTTGATTGGTGAAATCTGAAGCATGATTTTGCAATCTACTGTTTAACAGAAATCATGTAAAAAATAAATTAAAAAATAAGGACAGTTAAATTGTTTTATATTCTTTTTTCTACATTTTCATGTCACTGCTAGTGCCTAAAGAGACAAACTCGGAAAGGGTGTGCTGGATTGCGTCCTTATTCTGCTGGCCTTAACTCGTTGGAAAGGGGGGTTTATGTAGCGTCTCGGGGAAAAGGCTTTTCCCATTTCAGAATGGTTCGAGTTCTGGTGATATTTAATTGTATTGTTCCATTTTAAATGCACAGTTTCACAATAGCTTTGTAATGTGCAATTGGACAGCCAAATCATATGATGTAAGTAGTGAGCCCACCTACCAAATAAACTTATTTTAGATGTAAGTCAGAATTAAGCACCAAAATTAAGTTTTCTTGGGCCAGCGATGTGCGTTCTCAGGTAAGTAACATTGGCATCACGAATGGCGCCCTGAAACCCATCGTGGGAGATAGGGGACAACTCAACAGGTGACAACCTTGTCTATTAGACATTGGAATGTGGATGCAGCCCTGTGCAATCTGAACAGCATCACAGTAAACTCATACAAACCAGATGGGGCTCGGAAAGTAGTTAGCATGGGGACTGACTCCGCAAAGTCGAGGTAAATGAGAAACTCTGCCTTTCCGGGCCTCTACACCAGCTCGTCTATCCTAGGCATAGGGTAAGGGTCAAAAGCAGAAATTCCACTTAACACTTAACAATCCAATACCTCAAACCCCGTAATTTTTAGGCACAAGAACAATAAGGCTGCACCATTGACTTCTAGATAGGGGGCCAATATAGCTGGTACTCGGTAAATATGCTGCCAAATTGGGCCTGGGGAGTGCAACCAGATGTCATGGGTAGCAAGATCCACCCTACCTTTGGAATGATCTGCAGACCTCCTCGTGAGCAGCCTCAGACAAATGGCACAGCTTGAATTTGACTGCCACTAGGCACTCAGGCCTTTTCTCCACGACGGATGCTGGTGTAAACTGTTGCCATTCTCTACGGCTCCACTGCACCTCTGCCTGAAGTTGACCTGGTGTTGAACAACACGCCCATGCCTTCCTTGCTCCTTCACTTCCTGTTCCACAGGATCTGCCAAACGAGCTCGTCAATCCTCACGGTCTGACTGTTCCTTCAAGATTGTGTGCAGTAGGCCCCCCAATGCAAGCCATATTTCCCAGACTGCTCGTCTGGATGCTGCACAAGAGGTACAGCCACTGCAGCTACAACCTCCTCTGGCGCGGTGACCTTACTGTGCCCAGAGTTCATTACCAAATAAACTGTTCTGCCACAAATTTGTCACTACAGTGTCCTGAGACTGCCTTTCCCTTCCGCCTGCCATCTCCACATTCTGCTACCATGCATGAAGGCCCTCTCACATTATATATAAACAGGTTAAAACAATGCAGACTGGAAACACAAAATCATAATTTAAATGTAAAATCAATATATAACAATTAAGATATAATGGTTATATACTATACATACCTAGTTAAAAAACAGGCAAATAATCATTCCATGATGAAAACAATATAATGCAATATAATACAATAATAAATAAATTTAGCAGATATTCAGATATAAATACATAATACATAGTGAAATCAATAAACCATAAATAATCTAGGAGCATTCTAAAACAAAATGCTACCAAGCAGTACAGAGCTTTTTTAAATGTGCCGTTTAAACAAGAAGGTCTAGGGATGGAAACGGATGTGATCCCATTCATCACAATTGATACTGTTAGATTTAATGGGAAACCTAGATAATTACTTTCATGCTTGTAGAAAAAGCTTGGTTCTGCTGCAGAAAAATGGAAAGCATACTCTATAGCTAATGCTACAATTATTATTATTACACTTATAATAATGTAGGGTAAAGCTCCATGGGCATGGCTCTGTTCATCTGATGTATTCGCAATTATGTCGATAACGAGAATATTTATTTCAGTAACCGCTGTACGTGAACAATTAAAATCAGTGTGTGTATACCTCTTGGCACTTTCAGCTGGAATTGGACTCAGTTTGATTCCCCTTTGTACAAAGTTTGTATGGGTTCTTTTGAATATTTTTTATTTCTGTTGCAATGTTGTCTAATAAATGTTTATTATGAAGGTGGTGGGGAAGGGGGTTGTTTCTATTTAACCTTAATGAAAACGAGTTCTCTCTTCCTTCGTAGGCTTATGTAACCCAGAAATTTGTTTTTGTCATTTAACTCATAAATATGTTCACTTCATATTACACAAATCAAACCCTGGCCAGGGGCCTAGGGCCAGTTACCTGCCTGGGCTGCAGCATGGACACTGTCTTCCACTGATTGTCCACACGCACCTGGCTTCACTTACCTCTTCAGCCGGCTCTAGGCAATCAGGGCTTAAAAGGCAGTGTGGCCAGCTGAGTCACAGAAATGACCTGTTGTATGGAGAATTAAGGAAGATGCAATGCCCTTGTGAATTCACATTGCTCTTTTAAAAACATTTAAACTGCACTTTTCTTTTCTTTCTCCCCAGCCTGCTCCACTATTTCCCTCTAGTGGCTGAATGAGGGCAGCGCTATATACTATATTAAATATCTTGAACACGCGACAAAATCCGTTATCAAAATTAACGTTGTCTCGCACCTCTTGTTACACTTACTTTTATCAAGCGCAGTTTAGTTAGTTTTCCAAAGTTTTACATTTGGTTTTCTCTCCAAAACACCAGGCATGTAGCAAAGTCACCCAAATCTACTCCAGGTGAGGGCAACACCTGGTTGCAGGGATGACATGACAAAGCAAAGTGTTATCATGCAACCAAGCTGCCCAGTGTTTAATGGTGAAATCATAGCTTTGTAAAACTTTGTAATGCCCCTCATGACAAGCACAGCCCCAACCTCTGCGTAACTAATGTTGGTATATACTATGAAGGATCTGTCAGTATTTACTATGTTGGGTCTGGAAAAGCAAGCTTCAGGGCTGGGACAAAGGGCTGTGAAAAGGGCTTGCCATAGGGCATTGATCAAAACACTCCAAACTCCATTCCTTTCTTTGGTGAGCGGTGCAGTGTTCTCACTGTAGTTGTGTCCTGTTGCCAGGTCCAGGATGGGCCTGACCCACATTGTTGTAGTCTGTCCTGTCACAGTTTGCATCAACACTGCTGTCGGTGACCATGACAACGGGGCAGGTAACTCCTCGGAATGGACAAGGCTGATGGAGGAGCCTGTGTCTACAGAGGGCACATAGAGACTTTGCCTTATGCTGAGGCATCATATGTGTGCTGTCTCTGCGATAATGGGGGTGGACAGGAAGCTGCGGGTCAGTGTTCCCCTCACTGGGTAGAGCTGCTGGAGTTTCGACATGGGGGAAAAATAAAAAAATATTATATAAAAAATATTTTTGGTGTTATTTTGGTGATCTACTTTAGCTATGTACAGGAATTCTATTACCATCTGAGAGAGGGAGAGAGAGGGAGAGAGAGGGGGAGAGAGAGAGAGAGAGAGAGAGAGAGAGAGAGGGAGAGAGAGAGGGAGAGGGAGAGGGGGAGAGGGAGAGGGAGAGGGAGAGGGAGGGGGAGAGGGAGAGGGAGGGGGGGCGTGTCCAGATGGGAGAAGAGTTCCGTTTGCTCCGGAAGAGGCGGGGTATGTTGTTCCACAGGGTCACACACTCACATGGCATGGCTGCTGCGACAGATGTAGACATGGGTGAAATGGAAGAGGTACCATTGCGGCCCAAAGTAGTTGATGCTAAAGGAATTCTCAAGCAGAACCGAGAGTTCTTAGACTTTTTCTGGGATATTGCAAAACCAGAGCAAGAAATACGATTGAACGCCGTTGAAAACCTTATTCAATATTTGAAAAAGAGTGGCAAGGTAGGAACACGCCAGTTAAACGCACGCTGTTGGTACTAGACTGTTTGAACAACTTTATAACAACTTGTAACACAAACATTTGGAAATGTTTGATATAATGGAATAACAAAATGGATAGATACTGTAACCTTTCCTACAAAAAGTTTTAGTTGTGGTGTAGTTTTTCTCACGTGGGGTTATTCTGTATGCTTCTGACCGACGGGAATTACTGATGATTGAATACCTTTGCGAGCCATAGTGAAGTACAAAAATCAGTTGGTCATCTCAGTTTTAGCAGTTGGCTCATGTATATTAAAGTATGATATTTAAATTAAATTGTATCTTCCCGATCGGCGCAGTCGGTAAAAGTGCTCACCTGATCGGGATTCAAAAGCGAATTCAAATTACGTAATCTATTCTGAATGGGAGAGCAAAGTGGTGTCGCATGTTGACAAAGTACCGATCGGTACTAGATGGTTGGGAATCACCAGCGTTTCTGTATGCTCGTCCGTTACCAGATTCCCGGGCGACTCCAGGGTAGTGTTTCCGTTCTTGTACAACGTGCTTCATGTACACTACACGCTGCGTGGCATGCAGTGTGAAACATTACGGGTGGCGAAGGCGTCTGAATATTTGCAGCAGTGCGTCTGCACCCATCACGAGCCAGGATGCTTATCCACTATTGGTCATTCAAAACTGTAAAAAAATCAAATAAAATTGCGGCTCCCAATAAAATAAGTGTTATGATTATTTAATTAATATGTCTGTTATGTGTTTGTTAATGAGCAGCCAGATGAGTTAAAGTACACACTGAAGAGGCTGGTGGATGGCCTGTCCCATACCAGAGAGACAGCCAGACCGGGTTTCAGCTTAGCACTGGCACAGGTAAGAGATGCCTACATTATTTTATTTTCAATTGTAATTTAGTGTCAATATGCAGCTAAATACAGGGCAGTCAATGGGGCCTGCGATCTGGGTCCGGGCCCAAAAGGGACTTTGTCTGGACAATTTACAGAAAAAACTGTACCGCTGCAATAATGCATTAAATGCCCTAGGTTCAACTGAAATGTGGTTAGTACCTAGCATTTACACACTCAAGGTATAGAAATTCTTTGTAAACAAGTTCTGCAGCTGCAGTAGAAACAATTAGGTAGTGACTACTTTAACAGTCTAAGTGTTAAATCCCATTGTGTTTTCTGATTTGTTCTATAGATTCTGGGTGTGTTCGAGGAGATCTCCCTGGAGACTTTATTGGATCAAATCAAACAAAAGCATGACCCCCAGAATATAAAAAAGGTAAGGGATGCCATTCGAATCTGATATAGCCCAAACATAATGATACACTTCACTACAGTCATTAGCAGATAAACAGTGATATGGTCCTGTCCATTTAGTTTTCATGATCAGATTTAATTGAATGCACATGGATTTCTGTGGCTGCAGATTACTGGTTAAGTGCATAATCGGTTTTGAGAATGATGACATTTCAGCAGGTTTGTTTGTTTGTTTCCTTGCTTTGAGTCGATAACATTTTTTCTTCTTCATTTTAACAGAAACTGATCAGAAATGCTGCGTTTGGGAAATACTTCGGTATCCTTGCGCTGTCCCAGTCAGGTCGGCTTCTTAAGGTTAGGGTATTTTAAAGTTGTATTCTTGTACTCTCTTGCGGGATATTATACATGTGTGTTATAGATGCTAATTAAGGCCTTTGTCTCTGACAGGAGCCTCAGGTTGTGCTGGAGTGTGTCCAGATGCTACAGAGCCTGGCCCAGTATAGAGAACACTTGAAGGACCTGCCCAGGAAGACCATGGTGGACATCTTGTCTGAGGTGAGATAGTGTTGTTGAATTAGGTTACTCTAAGCTCATGGGTACAAACAGGGTGGATAACATTGTTTAGTTATACCCATTATTTAAAAAATTTGTGCTCTACTTAATGGTTTGTATGTTTATCTTGCAGACCTCCGAAGAGGTGTTTGATGCAGTACTACTGGGAGCGCTGCAGAGTGACTTATCCTCAGCCTTTAGTACCCCTGAGCAGCTGCAGCTCCTCCTAGTGGCGATGCAGAGATTCCCAGATGTGCTCAAGCCCAAAAAACTAAAGAAGCTGCTGGGGACCTCTACTGTCATCACCATGGAGAACGTACCAAAGTAAGGTCTCTTCTGAAACACACAGCTTAGTCCTCACGTCGATGTGATAAGTCCGTGGGTGTGTGTATACCAGTCAGACCATATGAATTATCCACTGCCTGATGTTAGATTTGTTCCATATTTATTATCCACATACCATACCTGTCATTTAAATGTGACTCGTCATACTTTGAATCCAATATTTTCTTCAGGTTGATTGGAGTGTTGAAGATGGCTGCCCGCTCTGTGAAGAAAGACCGCCTGCTTCCCGCTGTGGCCCTGGACCTGCTAAAGGTGTCTCTGAGGGAGAATGCCTTTGAGCTCTTCTGGAGAGAAGTTGTCGTGAATGGAATGCTAACAGAGCAATCGGGACCCAGCAGGTAAGACATATTTTATGTATAATGGGTTATAAATTTATTTCCTGTAACATTGTAACTACCAGGTCATATTCCTGCTGAAAACTACCTATACTTCTCCATAGACCCTACTAAATGGACCGTGTGAGTGTGCTGACAGAATGTGTTCTTGTGTTTCCAGCTACATGTGTTACCGTCTGTTGGGTAGTGCACTGCCTTTGCTGCCCCTCCCACAGCTGCAACCGCTGCTGTCTGGAGAAGTGATGAAGCACTATGGGGAACACGTAGTCTCTGCTCAGGTGAGATTCCAGGGGTATTTTTATTATTGTCAATTTTTTTCTCTGCACTCCGGAATTGCCAGCTATACCAACACACCTTGACTTGCTGACCCTGCCACCACACATGGGGACAATGAAGTAATACTGGTCTCCTCTAATCCTCTGGCCTTCAAGCCAGCTGTCATTTTACATACTAGGGCAAATGAAATGAAAATGATAAATTTCGCAATCCTTGTAATGTTTCCTCAGCTCCCTGATCGCTTCAAGTTCGCCCCAGAGATGGAGACCTACGTGGGCGAGTTCCTGAAGGGTTGCACGGACCCCAAGAAGCAGCTGACTGTGATGGTGGGCTTCTCCAAGCTCACCAATCAGGGCTACCCCGTAGTGCCCAGCTTCTGGAAGGTTGTACAGCACCTGCAGCCGACGACCTTGAAGAGCTACGTGGACTGGCTGAAGGACATGTTCTCCCACCCAAAACTGGAGTCTTTCCTGGACTTTAGCACCCGCAGGCAACAGGAGAATCAGGAGTCAGGAGTCCAGTGAGTGTGGCGTCAGGGGCCGCTTGATGCTAAACCCCATGAGTGTGCATTAACTTGATTTCTTGTGTAGATGAGACCATCTGACTATAGAACATTTGACAAAAAAATATATTTCTTGGAATTAGTGAGTAGCAGTTTCACAAATTATGGTGTGTACATAAGTACTGCCTGCAGTAATTTTGGTTAAAACCACTTATAGGATGTGGTATTCAGCTAATATCTGTACACTCATGAAGGTTGGGAACCTATTGAGAAAACGTGTCGTGCCGATTGTCCCTAGGAGCCAGCATTGTGTATTCCGACTTCGCAAGTGGATCATCCCGCGCCTGGCTTCCATTGTGGAGAACAGCCTGGTGAAAAAGGAGGAGAACATGGTGATGGACATCGCCAGGTGAAAAGCTAACTGGTCACTATGCAGCTATGAAAATACCAAAGTTGTGTACCTACTTTGTGGGAACTGAGAGTTCCTGCAGATAGGAGTAAATATCCTGATCGGAGAAAACATCTGTTCTTAAAACTATTAAATCCAGTTTAGCCTTTTCCACTATTGTTTCTCAATATTTTACGTGGGGGGGGGGGGGGGGGGGGCGGGGGGGGGGGGGGGGGGGGGGGGGGGGGGGGGGGGGGGGGGGGGGGGGGG
>JAOYSI010002426.1:0-16060 GCA_025775065.1 Hiodon alosoides
GAGAGAGAGAGAGAGAGAGAGAGAGAGAGAGAGAGAGACATAATACATGTAAGCAGTGGAGAGGTATGTCCACATGATGGCGTTTTGACTCTGCCTTAAAGGGCTGCATAGACCCCCTGTTAAAGCTGATATGCTACTGAAAAGATACATTTTATTCATCTTCTAACAGCTCTTCAATACATGTGCAGCCATTTCATTGGATGAGTGCTACACATGTGACCTGAAAAATTAAATTTGCATATGTAGTGAATGTAATCATTTGAGAATACGCATACACATTAAAAATGCAACCGTGCCAATTACTATGGATTCAATAGTTCTAAAAGTAATATATGTGAAAAATTTGAAGGAAAAAGCTACGATTTATGAATGGAGCCACTAATGTTAAATTGTCTTTATGATTACATTTCTCAACTACATAATCTCAGTAGCAGCCAGGTACATAACGGAAATTAAACTTATGAAAATACTTATGTAAAAAAGAAGAGAAAAATATAATATATTCTTACAAAATGGCATCCTGACTTTCACAGGTTACAGAAAACTTCATCAAAAGTTCTGGCACACATTGGGTGGTCTATAATTAAAAAAATGATGAGGGTCAGAAAAAGTCTCAGAAAAGAGATCATAACAAAAGTACAAAATCTTCAGCGGGGCTATTACGCCATTTTACGCCAGGACTGCATTCAGTTTCTAGGCAATTCCCTCAAACAGAAATCGGTCTCTTCTTTTAACCCTTTGGCTTCTATGTTATTCTCTGCTAAAGTGCTTCTGCATTTCGGTGCTATTCTGAAGTGTGTATCGCTCTGACATTTTATCCTGCAAAATGGAATATTATTTTTCGTCATGCGAAAAATAAAATAAATAATATATTTCCCACAAAAAAGGTTTCAACGCAAAAATGTTGGAAAAAAAAACGTGTTTAAAAGTTTAAAACAAAGCAGTTTCATAGCACTTTAATCCCAAGTTCCTATAGGCAGGCCATTTGACTCATTTTAGCTTATTTGTTGCCAGGTGTTGTGAATGTATATTTAAATATGAATTGTCTCAAATGCGGATCATTCGAGATGTCGAATTATGTATTGAATCTGAATTGTCTTGGCAACTATTTTGATGCATTTTTTTTATGGTTTGTTACTGACAGAATGGAGAATCTGGCTGTTAATGGGTGAGATCGGAACCTACTGGATATATTATTTGTATTGTATTCACAAGAAGATGCAATCCATCACAGCCTTCATAGGTGCATGTTAATAATGACTAAAACAGTATTTATGTCAAAGCCCATATTATGTGCTTGCAATAAATTAGGTTTGTTTGGCCGAGCGACAATACATAAAGTCATTTGTAAAAAGTCAACAACCTGTGTCTAAAAATAAATGAATAAAAAATGTTTTACAGCTGCAGCAGTTTGTCAAGATGTAATGGACCTTACGCCCGAATGAGGATGTGAGGTAAGCACTGGAGACCCACAAAGTTAAGACCGGTATTTATGCTCAAGTGCAGCCTACTATGGTGGAAGTAATAACTGCAGTCCAAAATGCATAGAATAAAAAACTACAACTCTCTTGACAGAACAAAATCCAAAAAGTGTTTCGTGGGAAAATTCATTGAAACGGTATGAATTTAAGAATCAATTAAATATAAACATAAGAAACCTGCTGTTGGACTTCATTAAATTAAGTTCAAGGCTCACTTGATCAGATTATCTAAAATGTTGGTGACTTGAAGCATGTGAACTTGCCTGAAAACTTGCCTGAAAACAAATTTAACAGGTGTTCAAGAAAGACAATAATGCCCATGAATTTTCGACGAATGAATGACCAGGGTCTGGACTGAACACAACTTGTAGGCTGCTGCTTAAACGCTCCTGGAGACATTAAGGGACAATATATTACAGGCAACGGCTTGCTTTCATACACCAGGCATATATCCATGAGCTGTGTATGGGCCGCAGACTTCAGTAGATTTATCACATTTTATTTAGCATTGCGCCCTTCACAGGACTGATGGCTGAAGGGAAAATCACAGGAAAGATTAAATTAAATGGAACAGCATTAAAGTGTGTTTTCTTCCAGCAATGCCCCACGTATGGTTTGTGTGGACTGTGTGACTCCATTGCCGAAACCCCGGAGAGCAAGCCCGGGGCTGGTGGTGAAAGCAAAGTGAGTTCGGATTTCAGGCCAATGTGCGGGGAGGTCTTCGGCTTGCCGAGGTGGCTTAGCCTGGAGTCTTTACGGGTCGAGGTCTCTGCAAACAGTGACGTGTTCTTGTCATGTCAATGAATGCAGCTTTACGAGTGGAAGACAGCAGCCTGTTACCTAAGACCAGGTTGAGTTTTAAATGTAGAGATTTAAATGTGTTTTTCCTAGACCTATTAATATTGCCGATCCAATTAGCAAAAGTCTGCCGAGCTGTCTTAGAAATTCTCTGTGTGAGCGTTTTATACAGCCTCCCCCATAAGAGACTTTCGCTTTTGATCAGTTGTGTTTACATTGGCCATTATGTAGATGTGTCATTAGTTACCTAGGGAAATAGATACTCCATGGATGACTCTGATATTCTGAAGGACTAACATTTCAAATGGATTTCTGTGTATTTATTGGCTGGATTCATGAACATGAATTTAACAAAAATTTCTGCCGGGCTTAGCTGGTCAGTCGGTCATTTCTATAGTATTATTACTATTGTTATTATTGTTATTAATATTACGTATTTAACTTGTCGATTAATAATGTCAATCTAAATAACCCATACTGACCCCAGAACAGATTTGACTGGTATAACACACAGTAAAGGCCAGGAACAGTACAGGAAAAGTAGTGCTCCCTTTCACACCAGTGAGGCTGACATGTACTTCAAAAAAAAAAAAAAAAAAAAAATTAGGCCACCTGCGACTTTATTGCAGCAGAGGGACTCCCAATAAATCTGAATGGAACTTTCCAATTTCCTAGGGGCTGCTATTACAGTAACAATGAAGGCGGAAGCGCTGATTACTCCCACCCCACCCCAGTGCTTGCGTTGATATATGCGCTCTAGTGCACAGTGACAAAGGACACTGCATATGCATCTTGTTACTTAAATTATCCTTTGGTGAAGCAGCCGAAATAATACTTACAATATAATACGTATATGTCAACACATTTAATACATTGTAAATAAACCATAAATCCCATCTGCCAGTCCTATTGCTAGACCATATCATTTATTTTAACAGGATTAATGTCATTAAAATAAGTTATGCATTCTAGTATCATTTAAAGTTAAAATAAAATATTTTCTTTCGGGCGTGCAAAAGTAAAAAAAAAAAAAAATTATATTATATATATATATAAAGAAATATATATAGAAATTTGCCGTAATGTCACTTTCTTTATTGCAGTTTATTTAATGCAGAACCAAACGTCGTCTCATTACACAAAAACAGATGTATTCCGCTTGGAAAGAAAAAGGAGGGCACAATCACAGCGGTTTGACCAATCACAGCTTCTGTTCTCAGCTGTTGATTAGGAGTCTGAAATATGCAACTTCTCTCTGGAGCCAGCGTAGTAGGTAATAAGGTAAGAAAATAACATTTATCACGGTGTGCATATATACATACTTATTGTTTATTTATACGGTAATAAATACAAACTACAACCAGTAACAACAACAAACGTTTTTCTCGCTGCTGGTTGAGATTGCTTGTATTTAAAAAAAAAAAAAAAAGAAATGTCCTGCTGCATTGTGTTTTTGGAGTTTTCGTTTAGTTTGTTGTTCAGTTCATTGTATTGTGTCCATGATATCCACATAATTTTGGTCAAACCTCAGACAAATATCAACAAAACGTAACTCTAGGAATTAACGGGGTACAAAATATATACAAACAAAACAGAAACAACCGTAATTGCTGAGCGAAAAGTTTTTCATTTTCGTTATGAGTGTATGTTCCGTACGTTGGCTTTTCATACCCCTTTTCACCTTATTTACACTGGAAGGAAGTTCTTAGGAATTATGTATTGACTATGAGAATATGCAGTGTCATGTACTAATCATTAATCACAGATTGTATAAACAACAGACGTTTATGCATACAAACGGAACAATGCAGTTGAATGCAGCTGTCGTTTTATTGACTCCTTCGGCATAATTTGCCCAGAAATCATTCCCAGCATCTGACGCATCACCTCCAGTTCAGTCATCGCCAGAATCATGCCTTTCCCCACCAAATGCCTGTTCTAATTGATGGCGAATATTCCTCTCTGGTGGCCCTGTTGCATCACGGGGTAATGCAACGCGGACGAACTATGCAGCACGCAGTCATGATGCCGGCACACATTGCTCTCTCTGCAACACTGCAGTGTTAAAAGCCAGAGACGGAGCGGTATTAACTATCACCAGGAGCAGTTACAGTGGTGAGAGTTAGCTCCTGAGCAGTATAGGATATCCTCTATTCCTGCATTAATTTATTGTAGTGTAGTCATAAACTGTGCCAATTTTGCTTCCCGCTCATTCTGTATGCGGGGATAGTATATTGCAGCATCAGTTTAAAGTAGTGCCTCCTGAAAAGCAAACTTGCCAATATTTGCCATTAAAACCGCTTGCTCAAAATGTTTTAAAGGTCCGCTCCCTTCTGCACTGCCTCAGCGATATGTCCAGAGTTGTGATGTCTGTTCAAAGTACCATAAATCTAGCCACGTTCTAAACTCAGCTAGGAGCGATGGTGTCTCTGCAGCAGGCGATACCAGAGGAATATGAATGGGGCCAGTGCGGCTGACTCCTCTAACTAAGGAGAACAAGGCACATGCAAGTCAAGCAGTGCCTTCAGGAAGCGGCCGACTGGGCAATTTCCTTTCATTTTGCAGTCTCATCCTCCATCCAGGATGTTGGCAAGTGGCTGCAAAGCAAAAGGGGGGGGGGAGGAAAACGTCACGTAGGACATCTGTTTTCTTTCCTTGGCAAATGTTTGTCTTTAAGTCGAGACAAGCTGCACATTCTGTAAGCCTCCGCAATGACGGCCTGAAGCCATGGCCGTCCCTGGGGAGAAAGTGTCTGACCTGCTGAGAGGGGGCCCTGGCGGAAGTGAAGCCCAGGTCTCTTCAGGCGCGGGGAACGCTAACACGGGCAGACAGCTCCCTTGAATGAACGGGAGACGCGTCACGCCTCCCAAAGGCAGATGACTAAGTGGATGTATTTTTAAAAATGCATTTTTCCATGTCTTTTAATTTAAATTATGGACGCACTAAAAATATCACATCACATTGAACAGCTGTTGTAATGAGAAATAATAGCCAGTTTTTGAGATTGCACACCATATTGAGGCTCCAGATTTTTCACCATCACACTTCAACCCCGCTTCTCGGTGTGCCTCTTCATCAACACGGTATCTGCCAAATGACTAAATGTATATGTAAATGTATATATGTTGCCAATATACTTTAAATAAAACTAGCCTCTGAGCATGCTATCAGCCAGGCAGGGCTAGTGATGCTGTGAGTGGACATTTTTGAAGCAAAGCTCAAAGAAAAAAAAGTATCATAATGTACACAGGTAGACTGGGAACGTACTGTGCACTCATAACGCCACAGACGATACGCTTAAAGCACCCATTAAAATCTAGTTACCCAAGTGATAGTCTGTGAGTGTCAAAAGTAGAAGGATTAGGATTAGGATTAGGGTTAGGGCTCCTTCTTAAACACATATTGACTGTGGACAGTGCATATTAATGTCATGTCTTTTTAGCCTGTACGCTAACGGCACCATTCAGATGGTGCAGCTGTTTTTACCTGTGCGCCATACAGCGAAAACATAAAACTCAAGTCACAAAGATGAACTTTTAACTGTGAGATATTCATTCAAATAAAGTATTTTGTGCAAACCTCAATATCATGGCAATCGGATGTGGAAATTGGTTTCAACCCTTGTTGCAAAAATAAAAAAAGTACTTTTAAAAATATACTTTTTTTTAAAACGCCTTTTCATAACGTCTTCCTTTACACATTGCTTTTTTGGAAAACTAATTTTCTCAATGAAGTGTCTGACATTGTCTGCTTTGAATGCTAGAAAAAAGAGGATTAAGAGTCTTCTGTAAAACATTATTCTTGTTGTCGCGCAGACTTCCGTTTTCTCTTGTCTCATTTGGAAATGCAAACGGAAATCAAAAAGTCATTACATGCCCCATTTGGAAACCAGAAACAAAGCCAGGAGCCAAAAAGGAAAAATAGTACGAAAAACACACAGGATCCCAACAGCGAAATTGGAGCGAGGGTAAGTGTCTGCCGCCAGACGCTGATGAGGCGTGTCCTGTTCTGCAGCAGAGGTAAAACCTATTCAGCTGTTGGGTGAGTTAATGATCAAAGACCATCAGGATGAAATCACCATGCTAATGATTAGCGCTCATTTCCTCCAGGACGGAACTGTAAGCATGGCATTACAGGCAGGAGGACCGTCGCTAACTAAATGTGAACCAAGACACATTTTTCAGGCCCCAGAGGTGATGTTGCAGAGTTTGTATCTCAAAGGGTACTTTGCATAAATAGTCAAATCTCTTTAGTGAAAAAGGTCTGTATCGCGTCCTTAAATGTAGTCACACGGTATGTGGTAGAGGTTTAAGAAGCACTTAGGGGGCTGACCCCAGACCACAGACAAATCAGTGTCATTTGAAATTGTGAGTCGTGTTAGAAAAAGCGTGTCAGAAAGTTTCGGACTCAAAAGAACCGAACTGCAAGGAACACTAACCTCTTGGCAGGAATGTTTATATCAAAAACCTATAACCAAAGGAAGACTGAGAAAAATCCACTCAACATCAAGAAAAGTTCCATGAAACTCATTATACAAAATGTATTAAAATAATCACAGATAAAACAAAGACGAAAATTAGGCAGACTGTAACCCAGAGAGCTTCCTGGAATTTTGTGGTGGATTTACTGACATCAGAGAGCACCTTTCTGGTTGAGTAGAGATTGCGTGCTCTGAGGTGTAAGAAGAGGGACGCAGTAGCAGGTTAGTAAATTAAACACATCTCTTCCAACATGTAAACATGGCTCACAGGGGGTTAGTCAATGTTAATACTGTGAACAATTCAGGTGCGTTATGGGGCTAAGCAGATGCATAATGTCAAATGTTTGTTTTTAACAATAGCACTATGATGAATAAAACAGCCAAGAAGTTTCTAAAATGTAACTTTCTCTCGATCGTCTTTTGCACAACTTTTTTTTAGCTAACAGAGTGATGAATTGTGTGAAAATGATAGAATTATTAAACCATTGCAGGTGGATTTGAATTTAACTGCTGTGACAGCTCCGTTTCTTCAAAATTGTATTATTTTTTCATGTGACTGAAACATAATGCATTATGCTTTACAGAGATAACAAATTAATCATTTATATTCAATATCCCTTTGTCGCTATTAATACAAGTTCTTTACATGATGTTATGCTGTTTCATTACAGAAAAAAAAAAGAAAAAAAGCAATTTCAATGTGTTAGACAGTTATTGTTGATTCCACAGGATTTTGTTTGAATTCAATTCCACACTGAATATATTTCTTTTTTTATTATTTATTTAGATGAAAGCACATTTGCTTGCAAAGATTTGGTTATCAAAATCCTTGGCAATTTATGCTTATTTATAAAGAACACACAGTAGATGCCCAAGGACCTAGGATAATACGACATATTTCAATAAATATATTATTATAACAGAATCAAATGAAGTTGTCCTTTTTAAAGAATAAATAAACAAATAATTAGTGTAATCTGACTTTTTAAGATAGCCAGACAATGCCTGGGCTGTCATGCGGTTTTGTGTCATTAATTAATTATTTAGCCATGCGGCTACCTTTAAAAACTAGGAACTGTTGCGTTTATAATGAGAACACCTATCCAAAACACTTCAGAGTTCATAAAAAAGTGGTGTGCGATCCAAAAATTTTTATTATCATGGAAATATTGAACGGGCGAAGGAAATTTATACATAAAAAAACCATATATTATATGCAGACATTCTTTAAAGTCTTCAGTTTTTGATAATAATGTGAAAGCTGCAGCGTGCAATTCTAAATGAACTGAATATGTTCTTTATGTTTAATTTATTTTATGCAATGATGCATGGTAAAAATGATCAGTTTAGCCATAATACAATAAGTGGCTGCATCTAAACACTCTCAAACCTTTTTTTTTTTACTTCCTGAAAATAAATGTTGAAAGATTTGAAGTGGTTTGTAACTCCTTAGCCTTGTGTAACTATACATGAAAGGAAACTAATTAGCAATTAACTTGCTCAGGGCTTATTTACAGCTATTTTCCAAGCAATTTCTTGCAGAAACATGGAACTCTAAATTTGTCTTTATTAAGGCCCTGTCTGAATGATAAATGCAAGGCGCTGGGTTACTATCTGCCATTCGGTAATTAATCACTTTAGAATTGATTGGCTAACTGCTTTCTTCGCTCACGGTGTCCTTTCGTCGGAGGGGTTAGACAAGATCCTGCAAGGAGGGAGAAATAAAATATGTTAATACAAGATGAAAAAAAGAAGATAAAAGATATTGGCTGTAGAAGGGAGCTTCATTTAGAGCTCCCCAACAGCAGGTTCCACTGGGCATATATTGTAGAAAAAAAACAAATGCGTTAGTTTTGTTCATGTTGCATTTGCATGCTCAATGAAAACATGTAGATCACCGACACATCTTTGATCCAAGGGCCCTATTTATCATTGCCTTTAAAATGACAGCACAATGTTTCGCGCTTCTCTTTTCCTGACACAAGGGCACTGCTGTATAATCCAGACATCAAGTGAGGTCCAAATGTAATTTTTGCAGTAACTGCAGCAAGATTAATGGTAAAAAATAAGCCATGCCTATGCATACTAATTAAAGCTGAGTCATAGTAGGCTAGTGCATTTTTTCATTATTTAATAGAACAGAAATCAATACCCACAAGCCAAATAAATCTATTCTAGAGTGTGCAAAACTACAAGAGGATAGAAGTGGCTGTTATACTACACATACAGTCTAAGTACTTCTAAAGCATTTGCAGTTAAGTCAGAAATTCATTTATATTTCTCTGTACTCCTCCGGTTAATTATTTTAAACAGGTGCCATACTAAACAGAGTGTACTCCACATTTTCTCTTTTATTTGCATGTTGATCATTACATGCAAATTTGTTGGTTTTTACTCTGATATTGGAAGCTAATTTATACACATTTCGATATTGTCAGTACAAGTGGAGCAAAACCTTTCATTTTGACAGTCCCAGACTACACCAATTGAATATGACTCAATTACAGGTATAATGTGCTGCAATTATTGGATCGGAATTAATTTACACGTTCATTTTTGTGAGAAATTCTGAATAAATAAATTTCCATTGCAATGGGGTCTGCATTTTGAAAAAATTACTGATTTGCATCAAGTGACTTGAGGCTTTTCATCATTCCCTTAAAATTTAGCAATTTGAGAAAGTATCTCTACATTATTCAGGACGTGATACAAAAAGTTATTTAATGTGTGAAAATAGGCTTTTAATTAACTGTTGAGTACCACAAAAAAAAAAAAAAAGTATATTATATTTCACATTGTAAAGGCTAAGTATAGTATATTTCAACATTGTCAAGGCTAAGTATAGTATATTAATATACATAACTTAATGTGACCAATTTCAAGAGTGGTATAAAACAATAAGTACAGCAGTGTATTTAGTGTCCAAGTTAATCCAAGAGGTGGAGAATGTTGTGAGTGCAGCTATACAGCAGAGTGGAGAATGCTTCTCTACACCTCACCATACAAAACACACACACATGCACGCACATACACGCACGCACGCACACACACACACACACACACACACAGCCAACTGGTGGTGGCCCTAAAAATAACCAAGGCATACAGGTGGTGCTAGACATTACTCTCAGTGAGCACATGTCATGTGCATCAACCTTTTCAACTCAGTTGACCTGGATCAAGATCTACTCAAAACTACACTGACCAAAGTGGGCACAGGGAGGAAAAACAAAACCGAGCTTCCCCCTGCACTTCTTATGACGAAAGACAGGGACTCTATCTAATTGGAGCTAAGGAAATATTCCCAAAATAGCTAACAGTAATAGTAAAGAAACACCTTGATTAGTTTGTCTTGTAGCGATAAAGTGTCATTAGCAGAATCCGTGATTCGCTAATGGTTCACTAGTGGACCTGAGTTGATGGTCTTTGCCTGACAACCTATCATTCTTTCACATGCAGACAATTGACTGTCAACACTAATCACATTTGACTTATTTCTGCCGTGTTATTTCATTCTGGACGGTGTTTGTGAATGCTCGTTAGCGTGCTTGTCACTCAATGCTATGAAGTAGAAAGCTTTTCTGACTTTTCTGGCTGCAGGCAGAACTATTTGGCCACCGAAGCATTCCTGGCTGAGAATTGAATGAGTCTCCAGTTGATAGGATTAATTATCACTCTTTTCGTTTTAAATGAAGATTACATACAACGGCGCTGGAATTAAAAAGCCAAGCCAGTGTATTCCTGTGTAATATTGCATTGGAGTTGGGGGGGGGCTGGTTGAAGCGGGTAAAATCCTAATTAAGTGATGATTGCTGAGGTAATGCATGTTTTTCATTAAGCAGGTGAATGGCGTTTTTATGTGAAATGGGTGGTTATTTTTGTTAAACCATTATTCCTGAAGCCACAGAGTAATGTTTATTGCGGGCTGTATTTTCTTGTACCGATGCTCACAAATAAAGACAGGAGTAATTATCGCTAAAAAAAGCTGAATGAAGGGTATCTGGCCACTTGCGTTCGATGCAAAGGAACTGTAATTTGTTTACGAGCAGCTCTTTGTTAATGGTGAATTAAGCTGAAAAGCACATTGGTTTCCTTCTAACATCTCCCAGATGTAGATAAACAGAGAGCTTTGACAGGTAATGCTTCTAACCCTATCTCTTATTTTTGCTATTTTAGCAGCGTGCATGAGGCACGCTTTTCTGCATTTCGTCCCAGGTGATGTTCAGCAGAGCTCATTATTCTGACCTCCTCCTCACTAATCTGTGTGCACAGACCGGTGCATAGTGGATTCATTTGGTTTTGTATCATGTGTTTTAAACCGTCCCACAGTTACCTAATAAGTAGGTCGCGTGACTACCACCATTGTCAAAACATTCAGACCATCAGACGATTTGCTTGTTAAACATATTTTAAGACTCGCTTCTATATTATGTCAGCCTTTAGGTCTCACAATGTAGCTTCTATAAAGATTAGGACACTTTTTTGGGTGTTGGGCACTACACAATTTGACTTTGTTATTTTGAAAGGGTCTTCCTAATGTGCTAAAAAAATGCTCAATACAAAAAGGAGCATGTTGACATGCCGTAAAACACGCCCTATGGGCAGAGGGCAGCCTTTGGGACCTGCATTCTAGACACTTAGCTCATGAGAGCAAATAGCAAACACTGAGCACGTGTAATGGGCAGACGAGGTGAAATTTAGCGGGTTAGCGACACAGGGTATGCCATTGAAAAGAACATGAAGATATCAGACGTCAAGGCGCCCATAACCATTTAGCATCACTGGAAGGTCCAAAGGAAATTAAATCATGCAAAAAAAAAAAAAAGGTGGAAGAGAAAAGTAGCCCTCTGTAGCAAGGAGTATTTATTAATTCAGAGACGGGATGAGGCATAGGGTGCACCTGTGAAAATGGAGTCATATTAAGTTGGTTTAGTGCAATAGCGGGATCTAGATGATTTTCTCAACCCTCTCAATTCCTACACCAGGAATGTCCATGGTTAGGATGAAAGGGTGGAGGCGGTGAAAGACCAGTTTGTCAGCAAGACCCTTATCATTAATCCCTGTAATTGAGGCTTTGTCTCTTACAGTGTCTCCCTTTGAAGAGCTCTTGAAGGTGACTCAGGAAGTGGGTAATCATAAGCGAGACGGTAATTTTCTGGGGAAAATAATGCGGAGTAACGACAAGGAGTCCTTGAGGAGAAGGTGCATTGTCTCTGCACGCCGAGTCAATAGCACTGCCGTGCGCGAGCTTGTGTTCCCGTGAAAAATTGGACCAATCAATTTCAATTTACTCCTACACTAAAGAAACCATCATTTAGGTCTGAATGGTGGCAGCTGCCCCAAGAAATTGTAAGAGGCTTTCTTTACAATTTGCTTTAATAACATTTGTAGGAAATATTTTATCAGACGGATATCACTGTACAAACGCACACACAAACACACACACACACACACACACAAATATATGAGGATCGATCATACCTAAAAAGGTCAAGGTATTGTCAAGATGCCATTGTACCATTTTTATAGCGCCTGCTTCTAAGACGACACTCTATTCTCCTAATACGTAGGCTAACGTTCTGAATTACCCAGTCTGCCTCGTTAACGTACGATTTACCGCTGTAGGTAAATAAATCACTGACTGACTAACATTCTTAACTGAGCCATAAACCGCTACTAAGGATTTCGTTCACCTGGCTCATAACTGCCCGAATTGTATACATGGACAAAGGATTGCTGCAGTGAATTTAAAAAAACAAAAAAAACAAATTAATTTTCCTCAACTGAATTGCTGCCTTCTAAGATCAATTTCTAGCCAACTAAGGTCAAATGTAACACAAGCACAATTAAAATAAATTATAGTAGTTAGCTAAATACTGTTACATTTCTTCATTGAAATAATGATAATAATAATAATAATAATAATAATAATAATAACTGTAAAAACAAAAACTTCAATATTAGCAGAAGAGTGGCAGTCAAAATGAAGGATACGTTTATCTTCACCAGAGCTTTGGTGTGGACAGCTCAAGCCCAGTTTATACTGCAAGACAAAAGAGTGATTTCCCGACAAGACATTGTGCACTGTAGTAATGAAACCAGCAATAAAGACAAACTCAAAGTATCAGTAAAATAGCATGGTTACTGCCAAAAATAAACAGATATGACGGTTTAAGAGACAGATTGCTAGCCATCAAAAAGCATTTTAAAGATGTATTCAGCCTGCAAGCTGAAATACATTATTGCTTTTATCAAAGGTGACAGGCAGTCTTTCAACACTCCTGTTGTCTTATTCCTAACATTCTTGCATCAGAGTGAAAACAATTCTGCAAAGTTTGTCAGAGGACCGAAAACCTTGGCATTTCTGCCCCAGAGTAACTAATGGGTTTATTTACACATAAGCATTTATGCTTGGGAAATGGAGATCACAGTCACTCATGGTGGTTATTTTTTTCCAGGCCTCCATTATGAGCTACTCTGGGTTGAGAAAGGGCTTGAACAATTCAAACAGAAGAGCATTGTGTTATATTTGTACGATATATGGATTCAAACGTATTTTGAGTCTAAATATTGTAAATAGACAAATGAAACAGGAAGATACGTATAACATGCATGTGAAATGTGTAAGGAACAACATTAATTGAAGGAGCAGGCATTTCTACAAATTAATCTTAATTTGCATGCTGCCATAGCTGAACGATTAATACTAACCCCAATGTAACAACTGTGGTGTGTCTGATATAATATATTCTTTACCATCTGTACCACTTCAATGGCCCTTTTTACTCATGGGCTGTTTGGTTGCCTAACCTCTCCTCCGTAATGTTCTGTTGTTCTCCAGGCAGCAGCTGTTGGAACAGGTTTCCAGATTTTGTTTTGTTTGTCTGTGCGTGTGTGGGTGTGTGTGTGTGTGTGTGTGTGTTTGTACCACTTTGTCCAACCAATGGGACGAAGCCATCTCAGCCAATGGCATGGAGCACGGTGCATGGTTTTCCTGCTGTGGACAGAGAGAATCTAATGTGGCCCAGAAGATGTGCCCCGAGAGAGGTTCAGAATCCGGTCAGGAAACATTGATCCAAGCCAAGGCCCGGCTTAGATGAGGGAGGGAGGTACTGAGTGCTATTTACCACTGACTGAAAAAATTACTATTCTAACAACCATATATGTATTCTCATAAAAATAAAAAATAAATCATTTACTTTAACAGCTTATTTTCCAAAAGAAAACAAAACCCTTATTCCAAGCCTATTCAAATAATTCAAATGTGAAATAATTCCCACCCTGTGGACACTAGCTACTCGGTAGCATTTTCAGTACTCTGCTCAGGGTCAGCCTTCGACCGGTCAATCTCCTTCAGCTTTTCAGTGCAAATGACTGTGAAAAGATGACTGTGTAGCACTCTCTCTGGTGTTTGTGTGAAGAAGAAGGAGAATGCGTTTGGGCTTGTTTTCAGACACTTTCACTTTATTCAAGACAAGTCTGTTCAAATGTGGGAACCTTAAGCCAGCTGTTTTCCCAGCCGGACCCTACAGTGAATATTCCTCACACCCCCTGACAGATATAAAGCTGATTTGCTGCACATTTGCAGGTGAGCAACACCGCACACAAATTCAGAGACTCCAAGTGGAACTGGCCGAAAAGATTAATTGTAATGCAAGAATTAAGCTGTTTACCATTAACCGTTTATTTTTGATTGTGTCTGATTATGAGATTTGCTATATGTACACCTTCTATTACATAAAATATATCTCACTTCAACGGTTCCATGCTATCAAAAACAAATCTTATTTCCTTAATTGTGCCGCACACACACACACGCTCTATTTCGTATCATGTAACGAAAAAATATTTCCAGCGATGGAGAGGATCTCAGCGGCACCATGCCATATTCTGCTTTAGTGAGTAAACACACATGCATGCATGCTACACACATGCTACATGCATGCTACACGCATGCTACACACAGATGCTTTTAAAATCTAGCTCTTGTTTTGTTTTTTTCTGATGTCAGAGCTCCTGTTTTTCATTCTCAGCACACGTTTTGTAATGTCTTTATTTGTGTCTGCAGCTGTGTGGGGAACGGGCGAGGGAGGTGGTGGCGTGGGTCGGCAGACTTGCCGTGGGTTGGTGGATCCCACATAGGTCAAAGGAGCATAATAAACTATTCCACTGTGACTGAATTGTTGCTGGGGTGTAATCAAGAGGACAGACATTAGGCTAACGGAGCAGACATTACCGACTGCAGGTGCCTCACTGAAATCGCTCTGCAGCTCAGTTTTAGCCTTCTAAACATTGAAAGTAGAAGGTCAAGAGGGATAATAATCCTACATAATGTCAAACTCGGAAAACTGCAATTATACAATACCATTCCCTCCTTTAAAGGTCTTAGAAGCACGTTGCATTCAGCAAATAAAAATACAAAAACAAAAAAACAGCGTTTATTTTGGATCCGGGGGGAAGCTGAACTATAAACACTGTATAAACACAGAGAGCTCGATTGTTATTTTTCAGATGACAACGAATTAGCAGTGTAGAGTTCCGTATTCAATTTCCCAGAGCAAGTTCAAGCATGTGTGTTTTGTGGTAATCATCATTTGTCTGAAATGGGACTTCTGCCAAGTTATTTTGAAAGATTTGATGAACGAAAATGATTAGCAGTGATAAAAGAAATCATTATCCTTAATTGAGACTGCTTGTAACTATACAGAATATTGTGTGCCGCCTAATTATAATTTTTCTGCCATTGACTTGTGTTGTCTACATCGAGTCCACATAGACGGTAGCTTGTTAAAAAATGCTAAAAGAGCTGTGTTCTAGGACACAGACGCTCAGTGAGAGAAAACAGAGCTCCTAAACAGTCTTTAATTTCTTTTCAAAGTGCGAGCACACGCGTGAACTTTTTCACACTTTCCAAACAAAAACTCGAAGTGTTAAACCAAAAACATTATTTCTAAAAACATAATGAAAAAACAAAGGCACCCCTTCTCTTTTTTGTTTGCTTTTTAAATCGCACCCGGCCAATCAGAGGTTAATAGATCAGCTGAGTCAGTTCTGTGGCATTATGGGGATTGTAGTGTTGAGGGCAGCCATTTTCATGGCAGATATGGTTCAAGGATCTTCGATGGACAGCACCACACTTATGGATTATCAGGATAGTTATGCAGGATCAGAACCACTGACAGCACCACAATGATGAATTATCTGGATAGATATGCAGGATCAGTACCACTGACAGCACCACACTGATGAATTATCTGGATAGTTATGCAGGATCAGAACCACTGACAGCACCACACTGATG
>JAOYSI010002427.1:0-16060 GCA_025775065.1 Hiodon alosoides
AGCACTGGGATTTTTAGAGTTTTTGTCCTTTATCGAGAATTTGAAAGTGCGCAACTGAACCGGCACTCAGACTAGAACAAGCGACACAAAGATCGCACATCTCCGGGAGGCCACTGCTGGAGCCCCCCCACCCCGTCACCCCCTTACCAAATAATCATCTACTTGTAATTTAGAAGCCTATGTCCTCTCTTGCTTATGTTTAACCTCAGATCAACCACCATAATCTGCTTCATTGTTCCTTGAAAATATTCACGCAGTGACCTTCGGCGAGCTTTGGTTTAAAGAAGCATAACAACCTAGTGGCTCCTTTTCTTCCCGAATATAGGTTGGCATTAGTACAAAAAAAATCATACTGAACAACAGTTAGCAGAAATAAAACAGAATCATCTGCAGTACGTAGATCTTTATCTCACATGAACTTTCCGGTATTTGAATAGCATAAGACAGCTACAGAAAGTTAGTGTGAAATCCATGTTTTTTTGCGATACGCTGAACCGATGCAGATTGAAAGGTCTTAATTTAAATGGCTTCTTTACACGGCTCCAATACAGAGCCACTATTCAACGACCTTGACGCAGTCCTTTCATCC
The DNA here is from genome assembly GCA_025775065.1 of Hiodon alosoides. Classification (NCBI taxonomy): domain Eukaryota; kingdom Metazoa; phylum Chordata; class Actinopteri; order Hiodontiformes; family Hiodontidae; genus Hiodon; species Hiodon alosoides. Next base: position 590 of record JAOYSI010002427.1, read on the forward strand.
TATCTGCCTTGCGATTCATATATACGCCTTTTCCTTCGCTAAACTTCTGTTAGTTTAACCTTTAACGTACAGACACTCAGCCCCGGACACAGAGATAACGCTGCTGCCGGCCAGTTGTCATGCAAGGACAAATATCCTTAACGGGGACAAAAAAATAAAAATAAATAAATAGCACGGAAAGAAGTAAAGAGTACTGCAATCACTAAAGAGTACAGATTAATTCATCACTCCTAAAGAAACTTCAAACCCGTTACCACACACTACAGGTGTTCGGTGCAACAGGAACTTAGACGTGGGGGGGGGGGGGGCTAAAGCCAGGAAATTTTAGTTATTTGTGTATTGTTTGGGTTATTAGTTAAAATAAAAGGAGGGCCCCTTCAAAGTTGAAACCCTTTGTTTAGACGGGAAGCATGTAGTCTCGAGACCAATAAAACAGTGGCTGAACAGCGAGCTGCAGTAGTAAAAGCATTGCGGGGGGAACTCAAACAAAAGAGGCTTAAACAAACCATTTACATCCCATTTTAATTACTGCTGGATGAAAAGAAAAATAACCAGAACAGAAAGTGTAATTAAGGAAGTCACTGGTTCTTTCCCCTGTTTGTTTTAACGGCGGGCGCTGAGGGTGAAGTCTGCCAGTTGACCATGAGGGCTTGTACACAGGTCTTGAAAAGGAGCGTTGCGACAGTTCCCACGGAGGACTTTTCCCACCGTTCTGACGTCCATGGGAGTCAGGTTTGTGTCTGGCCAAGTCTAGCGAGTCCATGCTATCGCCAGACCCAAGGCCAAAGCAGAGGGCTGTTTCCTTATCCCACAGAGAAGAGCCTTGGCTTTCTTTTGCAAGGCCAAGTCCCTCTTTAACCCCTGCACTCTGCTGCAGTGGTAGCCCAGAAGTCATAACTAAACACCAGAACTTCAATTCAGGGCTATATGGCCCGAGTAGTCTCCGCTGTCATCTCTCTTAAACCAATCATTCACTTCATTTCCATCAGTCACACAGTCTGCTCAAATAGTCAGACTCCTTTGGAATGCTAGTTTTCCTTACATTACAAACAATACATTAAATTTTTGTTCACCAGGATCACCACTATGAAAAGCGTAATTTAAACCCCCCCCAAAAAACTGAACTACAGACCACCCAGCAAGATCAGACAGCTTTTCTAGGATTACAATAAATGTGGAAGAGACAAACACCAACAAATGCCTCAATAATTGAAGCATTCTCCAAAAAAACTAATTCCCCCAAAATATTTCATTAGACACTGTAACCAGCACTGGTTACAGGTAGAATGAGGACAGGAATCGCGCTTCCTACCTTTTTGGCAGTGGTTGGACGTCCAACAGCGGTGGTTGTAGTTGTCATTGAAGCTGGTCTTGATACACTGCGGGTTGTCTTCCATGATACCTGGACAGACGTCCCCGCACTCCTTGGACTGCTTATTCCCAGCAATGAAGTTGTTGGACTCCGCATCCATGATGAGCGACCAGTCAACAGAGTCCAGGTAGCAGAGCTCCGGGTTCTTCTCGATCCGGATGGCCCCCCTGGTGATGTTGCGCAGGTTGTAAAGCCCGATGTCCTTCAGGCTGGTCATCTCGAAGATCACCAGGGCGTAGTTGTAAAAGAGGGTGCTTCCACGGATGACGGTGAGGTTGGGGAAGAGAGTGCTGAGGCTGTCCAGGCCCGAGACTCTGAAGAGCAGCAGGTAGTCGGTGATCATGGTCAGCTTGGGAAAGCTGAGGGTGCGAAAGACTTCTTGGTTGACGTTGTTGGTCTTGTCCCCAATAAGCAGGATCTGCAGGTAGCCTTCAACCACAGTGCAGTTCTCCAGCCTCTTGAACTCACTAATGTCGTTCCCAATGTCAATACCCGGACCACATACTACAAAGCAGAAAGGAAAAAATAAAATGTTTCATTATTCAATTATTTTTAAGTGGAAACAACCACCCAATTTCACCAGTCAACTGGATACAAAAATAATGTGACTCATAGCAGGTTATAGTCAATGAAAATCTAAGAAAAAGATATTTCTTTTTAATTAAACTTATACACAAAGCTAGGTATTCTGCTACATGACCCTCAGCCAACAGGTACTCAAATGTAATGTCTATATATTACATTACATTTGATTTGTATAATATATATATATATATATATATATATATATATATATATATATACACACATATACACACAAACACACACACACACTTTAAGTAACAAAACAGACAACTCAAGAAAGTAATTTTTAAACTAGCTATGCATATTGTGAGACAACAAGGAGCAACCATCTGTACACTGCGTGTAATTAGCATTGTAACTGTTAAGACCTGTAACACGGTCTGCCTCTTATTCTATTCATGAAAGCATTCATTTTATTTTTTAAGAATGGGCACAACAGTGATGGCAGGTTATCAGGTATGGGAACTTGGAGACAAGGGGTCGACAGAGGGCGTAATCCATTATTCCATTTCAGTTATTGCAATAGGACAAATGTATAGAAATGAAGAAGTAGCTAGAAGTAGCTAAACACGTCCATGACTTTTAATGCTTTCTCAAATGAGTACACAGTTACCTGTTAAAGGCATAATGTACTGATTTACACTGGTCTTAAAATGTATCTAGTCTAATGGACTATTCATTTTAAATGTGCATGGTATGGGTTATTCAAATGTTTTTATAATACCCCTTCAATTCGCTGCCGAGACATTTTTAAATGGCCTCCAAAGCATTTTGGCAGCAACAAGCAAACTTCCATGTTAACTAGAGATAAAGAGGTTTAAAAACGCAAACAATACCAGATTATTTGACAATTGTACGATCTGAACAATTTACAATGGCAGGAATACTACCCTTATAGCTTGTTCCTAAATATGTACACCACGCTATACACCAGGGGGGGGGTCAAACAATAGTATCTGGTGAAACAGAAACTTCCATAATAGGCTGCACAGCAAAACCTATGAAGGTCATTTCAAGTTTGAATCCATATTTGCCCTAAAACAGGCAGATAGTCACAGTGACACGCAGGCAGAGCAGAACACAACAGCATTTTGCTGTAGTTACGGTTACCTACTGAAACAAAAGAGCCAACTCCAACAATGTTGTTAATAAAAACAACTCTTTATGGACTGCTGCGTAAATATTAACTCAGAGATGGGGGGGGGGGGGGGTTAAAAACTTTTAAACATTAAAAAGTTTAAAAAGCACCGAGTCAGAGCAAAACAATTACATGTCAAAAACACTTTTAAGCTAATGCCATTGGGAAAAGTATGCCAAACAATCAGGAAAGGAATTTATATCTGTGGAAGAAAGGGATGAACAAAGCACTTTAGGATTTGCCTGTAAATGAAGGAAAGGTTAAAAACGCATTCTGGAAGGCATGCTTTTAAGAGAAAATGCCTTGGCATTTTAGCACCTTTCCTAAACCTTTTAAGTTCTTTTTTTGGTCAGATCGTCAACCAGAACACTCCTGACCAAACTAAATTCTTGAGCAAGGGATTGGATGTTTTCAAAGCTTAACATTTTTGAAGTTCAATAGCGTAGCAAGAGCAGTAGCCTTTACAAAAACACCACAAATAGGATTTGAAAATGCTTTCCTTTAAACCTAAAAGAAACGTATGTTGCAAAAAAAAAAGACAAACTTGCCAGTACAGTCAATAAGCTGTAATAACAAATGTTGCCATTTCTACTCATTGGGTTTTTTAAAGCAGCTCCCCAAAACGAGAAAAGAAATTATTACTACTTCACACTGTACTATTTGTCCTGAAGCTGAGGAATCCAGCTGCTTGTCTCTTGTTTCATTCAGATTTTTTTTTTTTTTCTTGCCTCAGAGTGGGAAGAGGGTGGAGTAAATCAAACACAAAGAGTAATTTGTTTGTTGGTCAAGAGAAACTCTAATCCACGCTTCCTGTTAGCAGAAAACATTAATAAGATCTGAGAAGTCTGGAGAGAAAGAGAGAGAGAGGTAGGGGGGAGACATTGTAGAGACTGCATTTAGGCTTTTCTAATCATCTTAAAGTGGGCATTTTTTTCCCCAGATGTTTTAACCTAGGAAAGCAGAGTCAAAGAGTCCTGCGGTATCATACAATGTGGACAACAAAAATAATCAATGAAGCGGCAGTAAAGAAAATACAAGCTCGGAGCAAGAAATTGTTTTTTTTTTCCACCAAAGAAAATCCCATTATACCGCTGCATAAAATAAAATAAAAAATATGGTATAAATCTGCAAAACTGAGACAGACAGATTTGCACAGGAAGATAAATATACCAACTTAAAGCCCCCCCAAAAGCAAACCGTGCTGAAGGCAATACCCGCAAAGAGATGCGCGCGCGAGAAACGTCCACTGCCCAGGAACAGAAAAGCCAGCTGGAGCCATCCTCTGCTCTCTGGTTTATAAATGACCAACCCACTGCTCCCCTTACAGAACGGTAAACACACCCGCAGAACCAGGCATGTTTCCCAATCCGGTGGCGTTTCAAAGCACCGCTCCAAGCACAACGGTAGACTTACAACGTTTTGAAGTGATTACAGCATACATTTAAAAGCATTTATTCATTCGATCTGTTCATCTTGATTTGAAATCCAGTTACATGCATCCACATTCGGTTGTAGTCTGTTCGCAAGTGTGAATCTGTTGACAAAGATTTTTTTTGCAAAAGTTTATAGAAAAGCAAGGCAGGAAATCGTAACTAAAAACAAAAGAAGTGTATAAAAGCTTCAGGCATTAATCAATGTGCAGTTTTAATGTTAGCAGCTGTGAAATGTTTATCAGATCTGCATTCCAACATAACAATTACATCAGACTTTAGCAGACAGCGATAATTTGCACGGCCCCGAGGCATGAAGGAAATTCCTGAAATGCGGTTCCCTGTCTTAACCTTTACACATTCCTTGCCAACAATGTTAATGCATTTCTTTTTTCTACAAAACATGTAGCCTGTTGCCAATAATAAATAAGGAGAAATTAGCTAAATCGTCATTTACAAGCATATATAAGCACCACAGGCTTTGAATCTATTACATTTATGTTGCTCAGGTGAGGAAAGAGATGGGCTTGTGGTCACAACGTATAACAGCCACATCAGTAAACAAGAGAATTAATGAAAAACAATTATAGGCCCTTCACTTAAATTGAAGGAAGAAATTTCACTGAATAAACGGGTGAATACAAATGGAGTCTGACAAATGTATTAAAAGGCAAAAGTTGGAACTTCTGCACTGTATCAGGCAGCAAGAATACCTCTGAAAAATAATGCCAGTTAAATAAACTAAGTCAACAACAGATAGTCTGCCAACTCTACCCAGTGGGTGAGTAGGAGTGAGAGAAAACATGAGGAGGTGTTTTGACCTTCATCAGGTTGGACCTTCTTCTGTTCAACTTCCCTCATCATTCTCAGTACACATCTTAACTACTAGCAATTCCAATTATTGTCCCAGAGGACAATTAAGCAGATTTAATTCAGCAGGGATCTCCACATCTCACTTGAATGCAGTTTAGGACAGTCCAAACAATAAAAACGCGTATGTCGTAATTTTGAAAAGGCTTCCTTCACTTTTTTGGGTTGTATTACATTATGCAGTTTTAAAAAAAGGACAGGGTTCGCAGTTGCATATCTTATAAATAAATAAAAAATAGTCACAAACATGAAATAACCCACGAGGGCAGACCACCAGGATGTTTGCCGAATATCCCAGCTATCCCTACAGGCAAGGAAGGAAACAAAACCGTTGCCCCTTCTGCACAGCCAGATATTTTCACACTGCAAAGCACACACAGGCACCCATTCATCACAGTAGTGGGATTGTATATCTCTTGTTCACCAACGATAGCCTTGCCGTGGCCTTTGAGGCACTTCAACATGAACTGGAGGAGCGCCACGATTAGCCATTACCCTGTACCGGCCAGTTCAGCCGTTGTATCTGAATACTCTCACTCATTAGTCACAATTATAAAAAAAGACATACTTCGACAGGGATTCAATAATCTATTCCAGTTTAACTGACTGACATTCAAGTGGGGAGAAAAAAAAATTGGTTTGGTTTCTGGTCAAAAATTTACCTGGACCTATTCATATCTAATATTGGCACTTAATACATAACACAAGATAACACAGTACTTATTTGTGTCACACAAGGACTGGGGCCACGCCCACAGCCACGGCCAGGACTCATTGTGCACCTGAGTATGGTTGCGATGACAGACCCTCACTCAGGAGACTTTAAAAGCAGAGCTGGCTAGAGTGTGTCGATTTTAGACTTAAGTCCATGTTTGGTGAGGGGTTTTTCCCCGGTCCTTCTTCAATAGCTGTAAAAAATTGTTTATTTGAGGGGGATTTCTTTGTATTTGAGGATTGCATTCAGTTTTCCAACATTATATCCGTCTTGTTTAGCGTTTGTCACAATGCTGAGTAAAAGTCAGAAAAGAAACCCCCGAATGGCTGACCGCTCGTGAACCGGGCACACTTTAGGTGTGCTACATAATCGTCTGGAAAAATATTCAGAGGGACAAAACCAAATAAGGAAAGAGTTTAGGGAAACGGATCCTCATCTGAGACCAGCCAATCCCTGCTCATCTTAGCATTTAAGAATACCGGGTGAGGCCATTACACCCCACTTGTTTTACTGGTTTACTGGTTTAATGCAACAGACTGCAAGGGAAGCAGGACCGTGCCGTTAATGTCACGAGCAGTAGTGCCTACATTACCTTTACGTTAGTTTTGTTCACTGAACGGATGTGGGTTTCCCATTTTTTCAGACATCAGTTTAATCAGCCTTAAATGCTTCCAGCACACATCCAGTCGGGCTCCATGGCAGCAGTTGTTTATCTATCCCCGAGCAGCCAGGGGACAAAAGGAGGCCAGGCCCTGTTGAAATCCTCCTGCCTCCCACCTGTGCGGGCCATAATCCTCAGCATGCTGGCAGTCATCTGATTACTGATCGTGTGCTACACTTCCTCGCCGCATTCGCTCTTCAAGAGTCATGCTCAGATATCAGACTCCAACCAGTAACATTACTCCATAGTCTAAAGCATCCACCCTTTCTAATCCCTCAGAGTACCTTAACTCCACAGAAGGAACGATACACATCACTGATGCTATCTTACCTTTCTAAACAAGCGAGTTACAGGTAATAACTTGTCTTTGCAAACAGAACTCCAAATTACAGCAATGCATTTTTTTTTCCCCCCATTATTTATCAGGAACCTTACAATTGCATTGCATTTAAAAAGGAGGAAAAAGGTTTACGCTATCAAAACCCTATGCATAGATACACCACAAAAATCCATCCGTGGCATAAAGGTGATTCTTGCTTACAGCAATCTATAGATATGTTCATTCAAAACTAGATGCACTATAACAGAGCTTAAACAAATACGCACACTAAATCTGCATACTGGAGTCAACATTTAAAAAAATGCAGCACCAGTAATAATACAGTACGGTAAATATGTCTACTTAATTTAATTACTTATTTAATTACACATCATCCCCCTCTGGCAGCTACGTTGGGCAGTCGGACAGCATTTGCCTCAAGTGACAAACTCGCACAGTGGCAGTGTCTCATTGCCGAGTAGTAGCATGGTAATCACCAGACCTTCATTGCTGCGCAGAGCATCTAAGCACGTACTCTCTTGCTGGGGGTGAGGCACGACAATGGAGTACGTGCCAGAGCTGGGAAGAAGGAACAGCTACGTCAAGCCAGCCCTGTCATGGAAAACGCTGTGTCGTGATGCAGGGTGGATTCCTAATCTTCTCATCAGCCAAACTCCCTTCGAGCAGTTTGACTTGAGAAGGTTAGAGACAACTAGCTAGTGAAGCGTGGAACAAAGGGTGGAACAACATTTTCATCATCCAGGATATTTCAATACGGAGCCATTTCTACACTCCTTTTAATAAATTAATTCCGATCGCTGATCAAAAGAACTGTCTACAAACATGAAAATGCACCATAGAATTACACAGATCTGACAGACAAATATTTATTTTAATTCAATAAAACCCCTTGTGGTCCGCAATTCTGAAGGGCTACAGGTCCATGGGCCTCTAGCCATTCACCTACCCTCAGCTCAACAGCTTCTCTTTTCCACAGCTTCAACTGAGAAGTCAGCCGGGTAAAATTATGACTGACGCTTGCCCAGAGAGGAATCTTTTTACTGCCATGTGTCAGACAGTGGCTAAACTTGGGATTCAATAGGAGAATTTCTCAGCTGCCTGTCTGTACTCCAACCACTGGGGTGAACAGTAAACCCTAATAAAACACACGGTTCACAAACTCCTCACTCTTCCAATCAACAGAACCAAGTCTGTTTTACTTGTGAATGTATTTTTACATGTTCTATTTTGAAACCTTAACTTTTTCTAGTTGATGAATCAGGGAGTCTTGTTTGCTGTATTCTTGGACGCAAAAGCATGGAAATTTTATGGTGGCAAAACTTGAAAGGGAGTTTAATTACATTTTATAAGGCTGACCAAATTATTAAAATTAACAGCATACAGAATATAAAAGGCCAAGTAGAAGTTATATTACAGCATGCCCATTAACTTGCATATTTGAGAACATTATCTGTAACCAGATTTAATCCTTAATGGGGTTTTAAAAAAAATATATATTATTATGTTTAGGACGTTTATTCAGGTTATTTTTAATCACGGACTTTGTATCCTGTGAAAAAAAATGTATTCTTTGTCCAGACACAAGATTACCCTGGTTTGGTTTTTATAATGAGTGATGACAATATCTGTGATCTCATGTACATTTTGCTAATATTATTTTCTCCACACAGTGGGAAAACCATGTAGTAAACAGAAAAACTATTGATTCAATTTCACAGTTCTTTATCACTGTAACAGGAATGATACACGAGTCCTTTCAGTATCCTATGGCTCCTGCTTTATCATCATGCAAAATAGGAATCTAAAGCTTTCTATGCATGGAACAAAAAAAATGCAGGCAGCATTGACGGTGAGATAATTCCATTAGCATGACCTATGCCAACCATTACAGCCAGACAATGGGAACCAAAAGTTCAGAAGTAAAGGTTAGCCTGTATTTTCTATAGTAGTTTTCGGTCCATGTCTCAGCAGGGTTCTGGGAAATCTATTGCCCTGTGGTTTGCCACGACTGGGCTGCAAGGCTAGGTAATGTCCCTTTCATTTCATGCAAATGAAGGTCATTCTGTCTCACTTCATGTTAAAATCACAAGCACTTTTAGGAAGACGGTAACACAGTCAAGAATGACCACTTCCATACAGAGTTTGTGAGAAAGAACTAAAACAAGACACTCATCCCCACCGATTAACTCACAGCAGAATATAAATACTACTAATACTACTACTAATAAAATAAAAATAACAAATAGTATAGCGAAAAGAACTGTAGGGACATCTCTAACTCAATTAACTGGAGTCAACGCCTGAATTAGAAATAATCTCACCTGGTGCTCCAGCTGAAAATGTATTAACCGAGAGGGAACCAAGCAGCCATGGGGGACTGAAGATCCCCACCCAAAATTGAAAGGATGTGTTATTAGATCAGATGGGGTGGGTTAAACAAGTGTCACAGAAAAGGTCACAAAAAACTGAACATATGACAGATAAACAGGCACAATTCTGCACGATGGCCACAAAAGGCCACAAGCAATTATTACAGCGGCTCCTAAACCTTTTAAACTTCAAGACCCCTTTTCCTTTTCCAAACAGTTTACAGACCACCCTAGTTTTAATACACAATATTGTGAGTTGATATTAACAGTACGGTTCCTTACTGATTTTTTTTCTCCTATTATTCAAATAACAGTTATGCTATAGAAATGGATGAATCTGGGTTTGGCCAGGAGAACACCAACAGCCTGAATTCATAATGCCAACTGTAAAAGAATAATGGTCTGGGGTTGTTTTCAATGGTTCGGGCTAGGCCCCTTAGTTCGAGTGATGGGACGGAAACACTACAGCATACAATAACATTCTAGACGATTATATGCTCCATCATTGTGGCAACAGTTTGGGGAAGACCCTTTCCTGAGTCACCATGACAATGCACCCAAGCACAAAGCAGTCTATACAGAAATGGTTTGTTGAAATCAGCATGGAAGAAATTAGCTGGCCTGTACAGAGCCCTGGCCTCAACCCCATCGAACACCCTTGGAATAAATTGGAATGCCAACTGTGAGCCCGGCCTAATCACCCAACATCAGCGCCCGATCGAACTAATGCTTTTGTGGCTGAAAGGAAGCAAGTCCTTGCAGACATGCTCCAACACCTAGCACAAAGCCTTCCCAGAAGAGTGGAGGCCTTTATGGCAGCAAAGGGGAACCAACTCTATATTAATTATCTTGGAATGAGATGTTCAAAAAGCAGATGTCCACATACTTTTTGGACTTGTAAGTGTGTGTAAGTGTATATACAATGTAATACTACCTCACAAATAAATCCTAGCCTATTTGTTTGTCATAAAATACTAATAGTATATCATAAGACACCAGAATATTCCATTTGAATTCTCTACTCCACTTCCTGGTTTTCATATGGTCAATCAATCAATACAGGACTCGGAAGTGGAGCCGGAAAGCAAATAAAAGCAAAGCTCATCCTCTTCCCAGTATATCTCCCTTTATCGCTTTGCTATTTATTAGGCCTCCACTCCCCAATATTACTAGTTATGATTATATTACTAGTTTTACAATAAATATTACTAGTTATACTTTGTTTTAAGGTGTTAACATGTTTTGGTATGCATCATATTCCTTCGACTCACAAAAGAAAACAACACTAAATATAACTTAATTAAATGCGATTAGTAGGTTGTTCCTAGTTCTGATTTGGTCCCAGCCAATATCTTCCCTATAATTTCTGCTGTTGAACAATGAGGGTGTTTTTCGTTTTTAAGTCCATCGACATACATTATTTGTTTCATGCAGAAGAACTTGCTTCTTCACGTTCAGCCATTATTAAAATCGAATACATAAGATATTTTTTTTATTTATTTGATTACTTCCAATACTCGTTGTAGCCCTAGTGACCACCTGTTAGGGGAAATTCAAGTGTGCTTAACAGGCACCGATAATAAAAGCAACTCACCCCTAAAAGCTAAACTTACTCACAGCTAGAAACAAAAGGTTAAGTGAGTGACTTCTACAAGACTTAATTTGTTAACCACAAGGGATCTTAATTACAGTGCAAATGGGACCACTGTTTGTTTTCCTGTCGTGTTTGTCACAGTGCCAGTGGTCAATCCATTTGAACCTATTGGTAAGAGTGGTTTAAACCTGTACATTACCTACTTTAGATCAGATGTTTTTATTTTTTTTAATAATATAGGTAACCCACGCGTCTGATAATTTAACATTAAATAACCTACCATTCTAACTACAAAATGCGCAAACAAAAAATCACGACACAGTGACTGCATTAACTACAATGCCTTTACTAAAGTAAACGACCCTTAAGCATTTAAATGTATATGAATGTTAACCTTGTAAAATTTAACAGGGTTATTTGGGTCTCCTACATGGATGAAAATACACATTTCATAAAATTAAATAAAATTATGAATACATTTCTTCCCAATATCTAAGGTAAATTGATGTATAAACTGATTGCACACTATCTTTGTCTTGTGACAAAGTTGTTGCTTGTTTTTTTACTAGCACGCATTGTGATTTACAAGCGCTGATAACATGCTACAGCATTATTTCTACAGATTGTATTGCCTGAATAACAGTAGCCTACTCTTCTGCATCTGCGATGTCCCCGTATGGATTTCTTTGACTACATTTGGTAAGCAACTAACGAATTTCCATTGCACCTTTATACAGTAGCCTGCAACATAAACATGAAATGAATAGATATAAAGAAAAAATTTAATAAACATATCTGTAAGTGTTCTCATAAGATCCCCGTTTAAGGCATAGAATCTGAAAACTGGAAGTCATTCTCTAGTAGTAATAAAATATCAAAAAAAGAGGCTGCAACTTATCTTCGACCTGCATCAGTGCTCTCCGTGTCTCCGTAATAAGTTGGTTTTACTTATTAGCCTACTCCAAGTATTCAAATAGTTAGATTCGAATCATTAACAACTTCTGAATGCAGTTCTTCTACCAGTAAAATCCGGCAGGAGATTCTAATTCTTAAATTGGAAGTCAGTCATTGGAACGTTTAACATGTTTTTTTTTCTTTCTTTTCTTAAGAATGAAGTGCAGTGCACTACACACCCCCTCAACTGGGTAAAACGAAATACCAGCTGTAGCAATACTACAAATGTTCAGTGTTCATACAAAACAGACAATGTTTAAAGGGTATCCTGGGTGAACGGACCCTACAACGTACGATGCGTTTCTCGGTACTTTATGCCTCGCCTTGCGTAGTTAACGTTATGGCTTAACAAAATAAATAAACTCGCGAGTGGTAGAGTTGGCGTTCTGATTGGCAAAACTTTTAAAAGCCTAAACTAAAAAGAATTTTTCGGTGAACAAAAATCGGAAAATTGCACAATTTTCAAAACAATTTGTACCAAATTTGCAGTCTAAAAAGGACGGTAGTGTGTGTTACAATACTTTATAGGAAATGCCAATTCCAATATATCTGGGTGTCGGAGATACTGTAAATCCAACACGAGCAACCAGAAGTGGTAGTATTCTATGCGATTTAACTCATTCGTCAATGTCTGTTTACGGCATTCCTCCGGAGTTTACACTCAACACGCCATGGCTTAAAAAAAAGACAATGGCCCTTTAGCTGCAGGTCTTTTAGCTTATGTACCCCCATCCGACCTTTCAACCTTTCTCCCACAGCCCAGCTTCCTCTGCTGTAAAGTAAAATCGCTCGAGGCAGCATGAGACCCTCGATAATACACCTTTTTGGAATCGGGATAGAGAATAGTTTGAAATGCCACGAAGCATTTTGTATTTTACTAAACCTTGTGTGTAGTCTAACCGAATGTAGTAGGCCAAGTAGGCGACCATAATTGCAAACCCAAATGTAAGAATAACTAAGTTGTACAAAAATAAATCGACTGGGTAAAAACATTTCCTAAGTAGTCGAAATTACAAGCATTGTGGTTCGTATAGGCTATTTCTCCAAAACAAAGAACGTCCGACTTTATTAATTAACGGATAGAATTGAACCGTGCAGCCGCATCTACAAAATGAAAAATATTAGTAGAGTAATGTTATCACCTTCAATTCATGGTTAGAAGCTAAGAGGTGTCCCTACCACGCGCTGACAACTATTGCAACTGATATTCGGAGCATGTTTGCCAACATGAAATGACGAGACGTCCACGCACTAGTATAAATAGTATTATTTTTCAGGAAAAAAAAATCTAATGATAGAGCTAAAAAAAAATATTTTCATTCAGAAATGTCTTTAAAATACCGTTTTTGTGGTTTTTCCAAGAGCTCCGAGTGTTTTCAATATCCCCAGAAACCCATCTACCAAGGTTAATAACAATAACAGTTACCCATTTAAATTATTTTTTTGAGTCAGTCAAAATGATAGCCTACTGTTTTGATGCCAAAGTAACGTCCCGTGCTACCTTGCGTAAGACAACATAGAAAATTCATTATTTGACTGCTGATAGCAATACTCGAAGCGCAAAGTCAGCGAGAAATAAATGCTAGCGGTAACAATTTTGCTTTGTATTTATTGCTGAAACAATTTTCTGAAAAGGTGGATGAAGACCTTGTAAAATAGGCATTACATTTATCAGTACCCAAATATGCTACATGACAGCACGTTTTAATGCGTTACTCCTTAAAAACAGATATTTTCTGTCATATGATAAATTATATTAGCTGCAAACGAAATAGCAAAAACGCAAGGTTCGTTAGAATGTTTTATAAGAAACGCGTTTTAAGTTCACAATTTTAAAAAGAATTGATTCCATACCTGACCTGCACACAAAACACCAATATGTGGTTAGTAATAAATGAATTCGGTTTAAGCCTAATTTGCCGTTAAAAAATTTAACAATATAGAAACTGCATGAATATCCTTTAATAAAAAGGCCTACAATTTTAATTAATTAACGGTTTATGTCTCGACGTGTAATCACGTAGCCTACTTGAGACAGCGAAACCTAAATAAGTAGTATAGGACCAGTGAACAGAATCAAAGCGGAATCATCTAAAACTAAAGACGGTAGCGATGTGGGGGGTGACCTATACCATACAAAAATAAATAGATAATCCACAGATTCAGACATATAAACTTACTTTCTCCATTTGTGGGCCAGAAGCAGGTTGTGTAGATAGATAGCAACAGACCCCAAAACAAGGTCAAATCATCCCTTTTTGTCCGAGACTTCATTCCTAAGGAGTTGAGAAAAATGTAGATGTCCTCAAAATTAAATAAAGAAAATCGTTTCTTCTATTTTCAGAAAGACGAAAATGCAGAAAGCTGGGGAAATCACCAAGCAAAATTACTCATTCGATAGACCGGTTAAGGGCAGCTTGCCAAAGCTCCGTTTTCTGTGCTGGAATTGCTTTTAAGTGTCGTAAATGGGATGGTCTTGGATTAGTAACCTATTTACGTTTTTTTTTTAATTCGTAAAAAAAATTATATCGAAAAAATAACTTTAGATCGTTTTGTTATTCTTGCCAGCAATACAATAATGTAGAGGGTGTTACCAAAAAACACGAGTTACACATTTCAATTGGCTGATAGTAATCCGCATCTTCAGCCTCCATTTCTTAAAAAAGAGACAAACACGTAGCTAACTACCAAGCTGGCTGTAGTTACTCAATTGCAAAACAAAACAAAATTATACGACTATATCGTCCCGTTTTCTTTAATTAAATGTGAGTTTACTAAACGTGGAAGACAATCCCAGGCACTGTTTGATGAACGTTGGTTTCCGTAAATGAATGACGAAAATGCAGCTCGTTAGTTCAATCAGCCTACCCTGTAGCTTTCAATCCAAAATATCCGCCAGAACAAAAATGGTTACACCAATGGCACCCCCCTTTTCTCTCCCTCCCTTTCTCAGTCTTCGCCCGCTCGTACGATTCCTCTGCTTTGTAGCCTAAATAAAATTGGTAGGTAGCTATCCTTTTTGCTACTCAATAATGGGGGTCTTGAGCCGCTGGTCTTCTGTTATATTTTGGATGCAAATATAACACATCTTCTAGTTACTTCAAGTAAGGTGAAATTTGTTAATTAAATATTTATTTTTTCACCGATTTATACGCGTAAGTCAGTGGCTACGCTATAACCATCCTATACCGACGCGGTCTCTACTCCGTAGAATCAACGCTGTAAACAAGATTCAGCTTCTCGCGGACTCACACAGGCAAGTACGCTAAGCAAAGCAAGTCAGAAAACATGGAATGGAGTATTTCGAAATGGTGTATGTGACTTACCGTCTTAGTTTTCGTTTTCCGTTTGTTTGTTTTTGTGTTGTCTGTTGTGGGTGGGGTGTAAAGTAGGTCCACAAGGTGCGGAGGGAGATTCATTAAATGTTTCACAATTTTATCGTT
>JAOYSI010002428.1:0-16059 GCA_025775065.1 Hiodon alosoides
CATGCGTGGAATAAAGAGCACGTCTTCTTGTTAAAGCGGTGTCTGAGTCTATGCTTGAACCTAGCAGAGTAGTAGCACTCCGACAAAACGCTACAGTATATTGAGTTTTTTTGACCAGTGTATCGTAAATGATCCAGCATACATTTTTATTTAAGTCGCCCTGTATTATCACGGCGCGACTTAAAAATAACAAGAAGCACTGTCTAAATAGGCAAACTTGCACAACGCATTTACTTTCAAGCGAATGCCACATAACGTAAATCATTATTGTTTCGTCGAGACCAGCTTTGGCATTAGTCGCGCATGCGGATTTATCCACCTGCAGTGCTTCAGACGACAATCAAGCGTAACTCTACCAACGCCTGCTTTCAAATTTTATCCTTTACTTGAGTACGCCAGGGGCGGGGCTCTCTGCCGATGTGCGTCAACTGTACAATTAAAATTGCTTATGCTTCTCCCTAAAACTGGCACTTGATTACCTTTCAGAAACTGTCTCACATCTGCTAGTTACATGCTTTTTTGAAATGGTCGGAATGCTAGAATTAAAATTTAAGAACGATAGGTTGAATTGGCCGATCACAAACAAACCCCCCAAAAACAGGGAAAGATAAGGTCTGTATGAAACTTGAAATTAAATAATGGTAATAATAATCTAACAGCCACATTTTACAGCTTTTGCCGGAATTACTATGTTCGTGTGAAGCTAAATGACAAAACTAAACATTTTATTAATCTTTTATTAATAAAACATTACTTTGGAACAAAATTGTTATTTGGACAAATGTTATTTATTTTTTTAAATCGAAGGCTACAAAAACGCCAGTTTGGGATTTTTCGAATATCTAAATATTCGTCAAACATTTTAGCCATAAGTAATTTAGTGCGACTGCATATTGACCGCTTTAGCTCTCACATCCCTAATTGAGTTGAGTTTATTATTCGTAGTTATTTCCCACAGCATGTTGGGAAGAAAAGTGTTACATACTTTGTACGGAGCTATATTTGCGATTTTTATCGTTGTGCTCGTGGATTTACAATTACGGACACGGACTGCGCAAAGGTACGAAGGGTCACTCGGAGACGTCTTCGTGCGACGACCTATGATAAAGGACCTTAACACGAGCAGAGAGCGTCCACCAAGTGTCATAGGACGCCGTTCGGAGTACTCTAAAGCTGCCGAAGCGATAAATCACATCCTGTCCGACAGAAAAGTGCTGCGGAGAAACACAGACAAACTTATATTAAAGCGTCAGCCTCCGACCGTTGAACCTCTCCAACTCGCAGATATTTTTATTGCAGTTAAGACCACCAGCAGATTTCACGTCACGAGGCTGGCTTTGCTTTTGCAAACATGGATATCCAGAACTAAGGGACACGTGAGTACTACTCATTTACGACATTCCAGTCAGAGTTTTGTGGTCACGTGACCTGAGCTGCTCATTCAGTACAACTCCACAGAACATAATGAACAAGAATCCTGCTGTATATCTTTACTATACTCTATATCTCATAGATCTACAAATGACTTAATACTGCCTGCAGTCGTCAAACTGTCCTAGCCTATGGGGTACCATCATTGCCAAAAAAAAAGCCGAGACTCGTGTACAGTGCATTTTGTAATGGCTATTGCTTTACTTTCCAGTAAGCAGTTGATGTAATTCACAATGTAAAGTTACCATTCACCAAAAGTGAATTGACCTGTCGTTTTTGCAATGGTCGTTGCTCAAGTCTTCGTTACTTGTCAATCACGTGAATCTTCGCCTTAACGTCGCTGCAGCTGTTGATATAGAATGGGATTTTTGCAGGTTTTTTTTTGGTCAGCCGCTATTTGCAGTTTGCAGTTAGTAGGAGTTGAGCTGCTGGCTTCCCGTTCTGACTGCTTTTCTTCAAACTAAACCATTACTTCCTCTGAATATTTTTTGCTCTAATAGTCTGTGGCAATTTTGTCGAGTGGGGATGGGCCCCTCAAGGTTGTGCTTACATACGCTGAATGTGCCAGGTTTGCAGACTTTCAGTTCTACTAAAGGCATATTTTACATGCATGCATGTCACACTTCAGAACATTTTACATGGGACATTTTATTCATGGTATTGAGTCCAGAGCCCTTGGTCTTTGATGAGTTTGGGAGGGTTATGCACAGTTTTGACTTGCAAGGATGCGTGCAGGGCTTCTCCTGTTAAGATGACATTAACAGCACATATCAACTTTCGCAACAATGACAGACAGGAAACTGTGCTGAAAGAGGAAGTTGGCTAGTGCTAGAACAAAATAGAATTTCTACGCCCACAAGCAACTCTCATCATCTTGCTTAACTGCACAGATCTTACCGACCTATCTCTCTCTACTACATTACTCTTACTGACCTGTCTCGCTTTACTACATATCTCTCATGACCTGTCTCTCTTCTCTGCATAACTCTCACAACTAGTCTCTTATATGAACAACTCTCACTGACTTTTTCTCCCTTGGTTTTCAAGTTTAAAGTTATTCTTTCAATCCATAATCACCCATTCTCTAATACTTTTTCTACTCACTGATCCATTGTCTTTTTCCTCCTTCATTTCCTTCTTCCTTCTTGTTTATTTTTTTTTTTAAACTTCACCCATGTTTTATTTAATTGCTTAGATCATTTGTTAGTGAGTTACAAACTTTCATCTGCATTTCCAGTCCTCTGAGGTCTCAGGATATTTGTCGCACTAGCAAGGTCAGAGGCCCTAATGAGGCCATCTGATAGAGTTGATGTTATTGATATGTTAAGGTGTTGTTGGCAGCAGCCGGGACCCAGTAACACACAACATTCTCAAAGCAGAGCTACAATTTCACAGCAACGGTAATGAGAATGGCCTGCACGTCATCTAATTTGTCTCTACCGTCCACCCTAGTCAAGTTTAGGGTCTGATAACAGGTTACAGAAAATGAGTTGCTATGTGCTGGCAACAGATATCTGTGAGAAAGCACAGTGACGTTTAACACCTTGTCTGGCTGTCTTCTTGCACAGCATTGGGACTACTGATAAGAAGCAAGTGACATTGATTGCGATCATAGGCCTTAGATGAGTCTGAGGTACAGCTGAGTGAAATTAACAAATGAGGGGGAGAGATTTATTCTGTTTGGCTCACTTCATTTGTTCTGCATCTTGATTGGTTGTATAAGCAATAAGGTAAGAAAAGTCTTGACATACCTTCACACCATAACATGAAGGTAGATTTATTGCGGATAGAGTAAATAAATTGTAATGTTTAGTAAAACACTTATTCAGTTTTGAGAGTACTCGGTATAGAGAAGCTTTAAGGCAAATATGACTTCCCCAACAAATGGCTCTTTAAAAATTTTTCTCTAGATTGACTCCGCTGCTAAATAACCAGAAAAAACCAAAAAAAAAACAGTGGCTCCGTCAGCAAAGGCCTTCCGAGTGCCTGTGTGAGTACAGGCACTCAATAAAACCCAACTGAGCTGTAGTCTGGATATCGAGATCATGACATTTGGTGGGAAAGTACAGTGGTAATGCAATGCTAAGGCTGCATTCACATGATATGTGAAAGTGACCGTGCACGCGACACAAGGTCTGGCACAGGTTTGCTCGCCTCACGAGAATATAGGAGGTGGCTGAGAGCAGGCGTTATGTCGCTACCTACTTAGCCATTGGAACAAGCTAGTAAAAAAATACAAACGGTTGCCTCTTTTGTTTTTACCAACCTAACAAAAAGTTTTGCAGGCTGACATACCGCCATGCAATTGCTTTTTTATTTAGGATCCTGTACACAGTCAAACTGTTGTTGTACAATTCAGGGAGCTCGTACTCACACACAATTCGTTTTTCCTCAATAATACCCCCTATACTAGTTGACGCGTATAGGTCAGCATTTGCGGAGGTCAAAGTTGAAATAATTTGAATTTCGAGTGCAAGGCGGAAGCCCTTAATTAATTTGTTAAAACTCGCCGCAAGGTTTGGTGCCAACTCTGAAACTAGCCACAACACTACCTCCATTGGAAAACTTTTGGGGTGCTTCGCACAAAACTGATTTTTGTGTATCATGTAAATCCAGCCTAACTGTATCGGTTCTTTTTTTCCACAGACCTACATCTTTACTGACAATCTGGATGAAGATGGAGTCTTGAAAGGTGTGTTAAAAAAAAAAAAATTATAAGTGGAACTGATTTTTTTATTTTCAAAAACTGCTGCAGTCTTTGTTTTCATCGAGCAGAAAAACCCTAGAAATCAAATGCAGACAAAAGTGGGTGTTTAGTTGTCATGGAATCTGAATCTGGTCCTGCCCCCAGATAAGTGATTCGGGCCCAAGCATATAGGCGTTTGGCTGTCATTGATTCTGAATCTGGTCTTGCAGGGTTCAACGTCATCTCCACTAGCTGCTCACCTGAGCACAGCCATCAGGCGCTATCCTGCAAGATGTCTGTGGAGTACGAGTCCTTCATGGCCTCCAAAAAAAAGTAAGCCACTGCCTCACCCTAGCTCTCAGCTACTAGTGTATCGGAGTGCTTGAGGGTTCCTGTAAATTGTGGCGTTGACTGGGTCACATAATAATGTAATTTACTGTGCCTTGCAAAAGTGTTCAGACCCCTGGCTAATTCTTTCATATTACATAAAATCAAATCAAATCAAAATCAAAATCAGTAATTGTTAGTTTGTAATTGTTTTTTTATTTGTCATACAAATATTTCCAAACATAAAACCAATGTCACCTTGATTTGTAATAATTTATAATTAAAACTGTCACAATAATTGATTTTTAGCTTCGAAACACAACTTTTTTTTTTTAAATTTAATTTTGATTGCTTAGAATGCCCCTGTAAACTTTGCTCTTATTGTTAGATGTGTTTCAGCATCTTCTAAAAATATTTTAGATTTAAAATTGTTTACATTTGAAATTTTATCAGTCCAGTGTATTTTTGTCTCAAAAAAAAAAAAACCAGAGAGAAAGGCATCAAAAAAGGGCCTTAAGAGGATGCTGATTTTTAAAGACTAAAACAGTCATAGTTAGTTGGTTAAACCAACTTAACCAAAATTACTCGCTCACCTCCTGACCTGCATATGTAAGTTTCTGTGATTGGCTGCAGTGCGGCCAGAAGCCTGTGTTTACGGAACACTGGGACGTGGCCCACGTGAATGTATAGCCTAAATATAGTAACATATTTTTGGAGTAGTTAATTTCTTTCTTGATGTATTCTTGTTATGCAAAAATTCATTTCAAGGCATAGCATGATACTGGTATTCACTTTAACACCAGTTTATCGCCCAGCCATAGTTACAGGTAGATGATTAGATGAGGCTTGTTTCCTGGAACGCATAACTGAAGAAATGTGTCCCCACCCTACCCAGGTGGCTCTGTCACGTGGACGACGACAACTATGTGAACCCCAGGGCTCTGCTTACCCTGCTGTCCACCTTCCCTCAGGACAGCGATGTCTATGTGGGAAAGCCGAGCCTGGACCGGCCAATGAGAACACAGGAGCTACTGGAGAACAACAAGACGGTGAGCTCCCAGCAGGCACCACAACAACTTTATTATCCCACATCTGTGCAAAGCACACTAGCACTGCAAAGTCACCCAAGCAGGCAAACCTGCACTTTAGCATCAGAAATCAGCTTCTCTGTGTCATGCTGATGCTATTATTGATTCTTCTGTGTTGCACCTTATTTTCTATGAGAAATGAAGCAAATTAGTTAAACTCAAATTGTGTGGATCAATCTGATGATTAGTGTCACATTAATCATTGAATCTCTTGACACCCAAAGAGGATCCTTGTGCCAATTTATGACCCACATATTTTGTGTGTTCAGGCTAGTAATCACCGGGACTCTGTGGTCTTTCATGTCAAATTAACTAGTAATAGTTGCCTGTGTTTTGAGAGTAGGGTCCCTGGCTACCTACTGCCCTTTAAAAACACATTTCTCTTGGTTCTGCATTTTCAGCGACAAGTGGAGTTCTGGTTCGCAACCGGAGGAGCTGGGTTCTGTCTGAGTCGAAGGTTGGCAGAGAAGATGGCACCTTGGGCCAGGTGAGTGAAGATCTCTGGGAGTATGAATGAATATTGGCTTGAATGTGTTCTTTCTGAGGGAACATAGAAAGGCTCTGAATTCTCATTCACGCAGTGGATCTATGAGATCTCTCGGCTGTCTGTCTGGCAGCATTAATGATCAGTTTTGTACACATACAGCAGCCCCAGATTTGAGCAGACCTCGGCGGCGATCCGGCTGCCAGACGACTGCACGGTCGGCTTTATTGTGGAGCGGAGGCTGGGCATCCCGTTGGTCCACAGCTCCATGTTCCATTCCCACCTGGAGAACCTGCAGCTGCTTACACCCCATGACATCCTGCTGCAGGTGAGGCATCATGTACAACCGCAACACCCTGAGGCAAGTGAGGCACTATGTAGACCCCCCAACATCCTCATCCATAGACTTATTCAATGACAAATTTGTCAAATCTGGCATTAACCTCCTCATTAACTTAAACATTAATGTTTCTTCTGGTATGCATGTGTGCTTGTTTTCTGTGTCTGCATGACAGAGTGAATCTGTTTGTGTTTACTAGAATGTGCTTTTATATTTTGGTATTGTCGGAAGGTGACACTCAGCTACGGGCTGTTTGAGAACCAGATGAACAGTGTGGAGCTGAAGGGAGTCTTCTCCCAGGAGGATGATCCCTCCAGGTCAGTCTTAAAAATTTCTATATTATTGTCCCCACATATCCCATTCCCTTCCCAATGTCTCTTATTTTTGTCTCCCTTTAGCATTCTCTCTTCTTCTCCCATTTTCATTGTCCCCGTTTCTCTTTTTTATTATCATGCACATTAAAAACCTTATTCTTTACAGTGTTTTAATTCAATAAACAGTGATTTCATGCTATCTTGTCTGTTATAAAGACCTGTAAGCTGCTATAAAGCGGAATGTGCAAGAACATAGTGAGCTTTCACCATTTCACAATATTATGATCTGCTAAATCTTTATAAACAGGAAGGGAGATCTGAGATGTCAGATCTGAGCTGATTCCTTTCTTCTGACCCAAAGTTTTTATTCTGTTATGACTTTTCACTTATGTCACACTTAAAATGCTTTGTAACTCTCTGCATCTGCCATCAATTGCAGGTTCAAGACGGTCCACTGCTTGCTGTACCCACTGACAAACTGGTGCCCCTGAACCATGACCCACATCTTCATCAACCAGTGTCTCCCCATTAGCCTCAGGACTCTATATGTGCGATTAAGGGCTTCAGCCAAACTAGTCAGCTCTGGAATGTGAAGAAAAAGGTGCTGTGGTGGATAGGAAGTTTGTCTGGGGATCCTGAGAGCAGACGGTAGCAGTCTACACTGTGTGGATGGCAGTCTTCCTACACATTAGCACCATCAATGTCACAGGTCAGAAAGTTTCACGTATCCTGCAATTAAATTTTTAGCTGAAACAAATTTACCCCTCTTTTTTCAGAACTTATTTTTCATCTGTTTACTGTGCGTACATTAATTGACAACCCTGGTCTATTCACGATACAGCATGGAACTGAGCTTTGTCAATGTTATTTCCTTCCTGAGACTTGATACATGATGGAGAAAGTTAGGGTTAGTGAGGTGAAAATGATGTTATAAACTGCTAATTTGCGTGTGCTGAGGAAGCTCTGGTGGCAGACTGTAGGTGTGAAGGGAGGGGAGAAACTGTGTTGTGCGTCCTTCATAAATTTCCTGTATGCAGACTTGGTAGACACCTTAAAGAGCCCAGGGTAAAATAAGCCATTGGAGCTGTAATGTCTTTGGTGGTGATTGCTTTGTCTAGATCAGTCAATTACTGACCGCCAGACGTGACAATGAACCGGTGAACATCTGTCTGTAACGTCTGTAACTAATAAATAACATGGACAAATCACCCTGACGATCCTGTATGTTTGTCTTTGAATTGAAGCCAACAGATGAATTCCTACAATGAGGTCACTGACATCTGTGTCGAGTCAATTTAAGTAGCACATAAAGAAGATGCAGAAATAATGTTAGACCAGCTGATCATATTGTTTAATTTATACAGTAGCAAATGTTGAGGCTACCTGGGATCTGGTTGTTTTCAGCTTGCATGCTAGATAATATGAGGATTTATCCCATGTACAGTAATGTGCAAAATCTTGGACACCATAGCTTTTTAACATAAATGTAGTCTTTGATATTTAGTGATGTTTATTGTGATAGAATCATTTTCTGGGGAAAACGGTGGAATCATTTTCTTGTATTACTGCACAGGAACGAAACATGATTGTCATGTACATGAAATCCACAACTTGTATGTTGGATCCCATTCCAACAAGGTTTCTGAAGGAAATCCTTAGTTAACTGTGTAATGATATTCTTGCCATTATGAATAGTTCGCTGGAAAATGGAATAGTTCCGGCTTCTTTCAAAATTGCCTTGGTTAAGCCCCTACTTAAAAAACCTAACTTAGACGGTTCACTTTTGAGTTTTAAAGACAAATTTCAAATCTCTTGTTTCTAGCAAAAGTTCTTGAAAAAGTAGTGCTTAAACAACCTGATTCCTGATTACAAATAATTTGTTTGAAAAGTTTCAGTCTGTTTCGTTCAAATTCCATTACAGAAACTGCCTTGGTAAGAGTAACCAATTACTTATTAATGAGATTCAAATACAATATCCATTCTTGTTCTTTTGGACCTTAGTTCTGCATTTGATTCTGTGGATCATTCCATCTTAATTGATCGTCTTAAAGGACTTTTTTTTTTTCACTGGGGGAGTCTGTGTCGGGTTTAGCAAATATTACCTGTGGTGTCCCTCAGGGTTCGAGTCTTGGTCTATTATTCTTGTTATATATGTTACCTCTAGTCCAGATTATTCATAAATATGCTGTAAATTTCCACTGCTATGCTGATGATACACAGTTATACATCTCTGTTAAACCTGGTGACATTAGCACAACATCAGCCTTACTTGAGTGTATCACTGACATCAAAACTTGGATGTGTTGATAGTAGGCTCTCAGCAACAAATTGATTTATCAAAAATGTTTTTGGGGACTTATAACTCCTAATTTGAAGTCTGAAGTAAGAGAGTTGGGTGTTATTTTTGAGTCTACTTTAAGTTTTGAGTCGCATATTAAAATGATATAAGTATGTTTTTATCATCGATCATCTAAAATTAGATAATTTCTGTCTTTATCTGATGCTGAAAATGGGATCCATGCTTTTATTTCATGTAGACTTGACCACTGTAATGCTCTTTTTTCTGGACTTACTAGCCAAGCTTTATTAAGGCTGCAGCTTTTGCAAAATGCAGCTGCAAGGGTCCTTACCAAAACCAGAAGGAGAGCACAAATGTACTTGCTTCTCTACATTTTTCCAGTGAAATTTTCGAATTGATTAAAAAATTCTATTGCTTAAATTTAAAGCATTCAATCGAATGGCACCAGATTACCTCTCAGAGTTGTTGTCTCTTTATCAGCCTCGGCGTGCATTGAGGTTGACTAATAGTGGCCTCCTCTATATTCCGAGGGTGAGGCTCAGGAGGAAAGGAGAGGTTGCTTTTTGTGTACATGCTCCGCAGCTGTGGAACTCTCTCCACAACCATGTCAGAGGTTCACCTACATTAGCTATTTTTTAAATCAAGGCTTAAGACCTATTTTTATAACTTAGCTTTTAGATTTTATATATTGTTGTTTTTAGTTTTTTTTTTTTAAATTATTTTATTATTACTGTTTTATTAACTTTGACTTTAAATCTTTGTGTTCTGTTACCTTCCTTTTTGTTTTTTGTGCAGCGGTATGAAAGGCGCTCTATTAATAAAGTATTTATTATTATTATTATTATTATTATAATTATTACGTTAGTGTGTCAGTAGAAAAGAGCATTTTTTAACATTCATTCATTTTCCGAAAGAAGAACAAGGAGTTCTGCATCAGATAGTATGGCCTCCATAGAGCTGTGATCTCAACATCATCCAGGCTGTCTGAGATTACCTGGACAGACAGAAACAAGCGAGACAGCCAATGTGGCAAAGTTCTCCAAGATGCTTGGAACAATTTACCTGCCGATTCCCTTATAAAACTGCTTAACAGTGTACCTAAGAGAACTGATGCAGTTTTAAAGGCAAAGCTGCATTTTTTTTTTTTTTTACTGTTTACTGCCATGTAGTATTTACTTTATATTTGCAAACTTTTAATTTAATTATTTTTGGAATCATGTTTGCGTCATACATTATAATAATTACCTTATTATGAAAATAGCACCATTATATACACTACCGTTCAAAAGTTTAGGGGTCACTTAGAAATTTCGGACAGACAAATCTAAGTTTGATGCTGGAGGAGTGCCTGACGCCATCTGTCAAGCATCGTGGAGGCAATGTGATGTCTGGGGGTGCTTTGGTGGTGGTAAAGTAGGAGATTTGTACAGGGTAAAAGGGATCTTGAAGAAGGAAGGCTATCACTCCATTTTGCAATGCCATGCCATAGCCTGTAGACGGTGCTTTATTGGAGCCAATGCATAGCTCGAAACTATGCAAGAAATATTTAGGAAAGAAGCTGTCAGCTGGTATTCTGTCTATAATGGAGTGGCCAGCACAGTCACCAGATCTCAAACCTATTCAGCTGTTGTGGGAGCAGCTTGACCTTGATCATTATGAAATGCAAATCAAATACCTGAAAGAATAGCCGTTTGACCTCAGTGAGAAAAGTAACCAGAGAAACACATGATATCTGTGTAAAAACCTTTTATTAGAGGAATTTTCTTTTTTGCATGACTATCTGGTGCATGTTAAGGGGTTAGGGTTTATACTATGGATACATTACGTCTCTCTGCATGAGTACCTGGTGCAGGCTGAGTAGGAGTCCACTGCCACGTTCATAGGGTAGCAGTGGGGAATCCAATTGCACCAGCCCTACTTATTCCACGGATGATTACATGGCCATGGTACACCGTAGGCCACACTGATACCCGCCCATAGTAACAACAAAGCCACTGAATTCTCCATCTGGATATGAATAGTTTTCAAAGAGAGAATCTACAGCAATTCCAAATGGCAGATGATCTGGGGGGAAAAACGTAGTGACAGGTTGTGAAACCCCATTTGGCCACTGGTTGGCAGCAAACGATCATTCCCCCAATCGAGTGCTCATGTTTTATCTATAAAACTTCTGTAGTCAAAGTCAAAAGTCTTTTTATTTTCATGTGTACCGAATAACATGCGTTATTGTGACAATAACTTGTGACATGGCACACGACATCTACGTAGAATTAAGAATATATGACAAAAATAATAACAAAAAAACTTTAAATATACATAACAAAAACCTAAATATACATAACTATAGTGGCTAGAAGCAATCAGTATAAATAGAAATCTTAACATTTTATAAATATACACTAAGATGTGCTAATGTACATGAATGTACATAGAAAGTGACCAAAGCATATGAAGTGTCCTTGTGAACAATAGATCAGTGTTGCTGGTTGAGGAGCCTAATGGTCTGGGGGTAAAAACTGCCTGGGTGGCTGTAGTCTTTTATGATGTTCCGTGCTTTCCTAAGGCATCGGGATAAAGTAAGATGGCTTTTTATTTGGAGATATTCAATCTTCTGAGGAAATCCAACCCGCCCTTCTGCCACCGGTTGGTTGTGTACTGCACTTCTCAGTCAATAAGCGGAGCTGGGCAACAGATGACTACGTTGCTGCGGTGACCTAGAGGTCAGACAGCTTGGCAGCTGCATTCTGCTGCATTCAGGTCTGGTTTTGTTAGTTACCATCTAGGTTCTGGCTTTCTTAACCTTGAGAGTCGGTGATGATGTCCCAGGTGAGAGGGGGACTAGATGTGTGTGTCAGGCAACAATAACCTCCCCATGAAAGTACACCAGTTTCAGGTGCTGTTGCTCAAAATAAACAGGTCCCTACTTTACCAAAAAGTACCTTCAGAGGGAGGAATACAATGAGCACAAACTAAAATACACTATAGATACACAGTTTCGGGTACTGTGTTAGTGTGTGACAAAGTGCCTGAATGTCTATGTGTTTGTGTGTGTGCAAGCAAGTATGTATGTGTGCATAACATCAGGTTCATATGAATCACTTCTGACAGCTAAATGTCCCTCCCAGGCCCAGTCTGTGAGCTGTTCCTTGTCCTTGTGATCTGGGACTGTGCTGATTAATGTAGGCCAGGACAGAACTGTATGTTTCTTAGGGAGGGGGAGGTCTAAAAATGAAACAGTCCTTCAGACTAGCCTCAAAATGGGAAAATCCCTCTTTTTGACAATGCGACAACTTAATGATAAGATCAACCAAGCAAGAAAGACAGAGAGAGAGACAGAAAGAGTAAGTGAAAGAGACGGCGGAAGAGGGAGAGATTACCTTATAAGAGAAAAATGCCTCCCTAAAATCTTAGGACCGGTCACCCAGTCTAAATTTCTGCCTCACTCCTAGAAACTGAGGATCCTGTTGGGAGGAAGGCTGAGACAGCTGAGCAGCCCAATTTGTGACCGCTTGTTATAGTCTGAGGCACAGTGTGTAGTCACCCATGGAAATTAGAAAATTTGAATTTGACAGAGAGGGAGATTAATGATGACCGTAGGGGGGCACATATGTTTGTCTATGACATATAAGGCTCTGACATGCAATTATTTTCATCAGCGCTGAGATGAAAAACGCCAAAACCAAAGTTACATTGGTGTGTGGTAAGCCTGTGGTGACCCCTTCACAGTCTGACAGCACTCCATGGAGCATACGAATCCAGGTTATTTACTCTGCTGTGAATCTAAGCACCTGTTTCATTTAGAGTGAGTTTCTGAGTCTGAAATTCAGTGTAGGTTGTGCCCATGGCCCTCGGTCACCCCTGTGTAAGAGTCCTACTCCCTCCCTGTGTGCCTCCCTGTTCCAGTCAGAGAGAAAATCCACTCATCTCTCCCTTGTTGAACGCACCAGTGTTACTGTATGTCTACAAGAGGATTCGGCCTCCAGCATTTTCAGCGAGTACATTGGTCTGGCCTTTCAGACTGACTGCATTTTGTGTGTCTGGAATGGAGAAGGAAGAGGGAAATCTGTTATCTCTGTTCTGCCAAGGGAGAGAAAGGGAGCGTGAGAGAAATAGAGTGGGGATCTGAGAGAGGGAGTGAGAGTGTGCCACTGGACCTCTCCGCTTGGTACGTGACTGTGGCAACGGGGCAGAGGCTCTTTACCTTGCTCCCTCTCCTCCCTCTCTCTCATGCATGTCACTGGGTTATTGTCTGCGCCCCAGCTTTCGACCGATTAAAGAACACTTGATCTTGTTTAAAGTCCAATATGACCTATTAAAGGAGTTTGTCTTTTCTTGCTTATGATATCTGCTGTTAATTGTAAACCACCATGGTTTCTGCGATAGTTTGAATAAGAGATTCTCAAACAAACACTAATACAGGCATGATTTACTCTCAGGCATGCTTTGCAATCGGGCACACTTTAGCGCAAGTGTCTTCACAGTCAGGAAACCTTTACAAGTGCATCTAAAAAATTAGACAGGGTCAGTTCCTAGTAGTAGTGGAAATATGGAGTAATACCCTCCACATAAACAAAGTAGATTGTGGAAAGTAATTATTTCATAATTCAAAGCTATTCCATCTCCAAAATCTAGGTTTGAGGATAAGGTGTTATGCTAATTACATTTTGGGGGGGTTGTGGTCAGGTTCTTTTTTCATTTATTTATTTAAAGTTTGATTATTGCACAGTAGCCAAGACAAAATCTTTGCTCTTGCAAGGGTCGTCTAAAGTTCAGTGTTTAAGAGCACTTGGGACCACATTACACAGTCTGCTGTTATGCTTCTATGGATGCTGTACCTGCACATGCTGTACCTAAGACCCGTGAAAGACTCATTTAAGACCTGTTGGGTGCTGGTATCTGTCTGGTAAACAAATGTGTGTCTGGAGGTATTAATACACTATATGGACAAAGGTATTGGACACACCTCTCAATTATTGAATTCATTCAGTCCCATTGCCACAGGTGTGTAAAATCAAGCACCTAGCCATGCAGTCTGCCTTTATTTGCCACCATTGCAACAAGTCAGTTCATGAAATTTCTTCCCTCCTAGATATTCCCCGATTAACTGTAACTGGTATTATTGCAAAGTGGAAGAGTTTAGGAACAACAGCAACTCTGCCACGAAGTGGGGGTCTCCGAGTGCTAAGGCGCATAGTGCGTAAAAGTCGCCAACGCTCTGCTGAGTTCCAAACCTCCTCTGGCATTAACATCAGCGCAAAAACTGTTCACCGGGAGCTTCATGGCATGGGTTTCCATGGTCGAGCAGCTGTATGCAAGCCTTACATCACTAAGTACAATGCCAAGCGTCAGATGGAGTGGTGTAAAGCATGCCGCCACTGGACTCTGGAGCAGTGGAAACGTGTTCTGTGAAGTGACGAATCACGCTTCTCTATCTGGTATTCTGATGGATTTTAAGTCTGGGTTTGGCGAATGCCAGGAGAACGTTTCCTGCCTGACTGCATTGTGCCAACTGTAAAGTTTGGTGGAGGAGAGATAATGCTATGGGGTTGTTTTTCTGGGGTTGGCCTAGGCCCCTTAGTTCCACTGAAGGGAAATGTTAATGCCTCAGGTTACCAAGACATTACCAAGGAAAATTCTATGCTTCCAACTTTGTGGAAACAGTTTGGGGGAAGGCCCTTTTCTGTTCCATCATGACTTGGATTAGTTTGGTGTGGAAGAACTTGACTGCCCCGC
Organism: Hiodon alosoides; assembly: GCA_025775065.1. Classification (NCBI taxonomy): domain Eukaryota; kingdom Metazoa; phylum Chordata; class Actinopteri; order Hiodontiformes; family Hiodontidae; genus Hiodon; species Hiodon alosoides. Next base: position 14,703 of record JAOYSI010002428.1, read on the forward strand.
ACAGAGCCCTGACCTCAACCCAAACAAACTTGGGATGAACTAGAACGGAGATTGCGAACCAGGCCCTCTCGTCCAACATCAGTGTCTGACCTCACAAATGCTCCTCTGGAAGAATGGGCAAAAATTCCAACATTTGATATTAATGCCTATGGATTTAGAACGAGATGTCATAAAAGCTCCTGTAGGTGTAATGTGTAGTTGTCCCAATACTTTTGTCCATATAGTGTATCTAGAGGACAAATACGATTGGAGCCTAGGAGTCCTCAACTGACAAGACTTGAGTTAAATATGTTCCTCACAAGCATGCTGGGTCAATGGTACTACTACGATATTATTGCTGTCAATACCAATCATGGTAATTAACTGTCAAGAGCGTGTAGCGGCCCCTACCCTTAATTCTCCCACATGAGAGGGGGGTAAGCCCTGCAGCGCATAAGAGACTCAGCGCTTCATTTCCACCAACAGCTTTACAACCTGGTTGCTTGTTGTTCTTCAGAATTTAATTGTGCCGAGTCTGATGTTGTTCTTGTTAATCACAGAGAAAGTATTTCACAGCAGGAAAAGGCAACAGTTACAGGGGCAAGAAATATGATATTCGCGTTTATGTAGTCTGCTACGTGCTCCGAGTTCCGAGCGGAAGAGCGGATTGATAGTGCAAACGGTATGTTTTGATAGAACAGTTAGGCCAATATAAGTTCTCGTATTTCCCAACGTTGACCCAACGATATTCTGTTAATTGGAATTGCATTGCTTCGACACCGATTTCGAAACGGATGGTCCAATGAATATGATAAATTGACTTGCAAATCAAGTGTTTTAAATTGGTAAAGTGAAAACATTTTCCATGCACTAGTTATATTGTTTGGCTAATATTATCTTACAACACCCATGTTACAGTGTTACATGTTACCCATGTTAAGCTAATAGTTTTACGTTGATGTCACAATTTGAATGTAGCTTAATGTTCCGGCGACATTGGAGTTACAACATAACAAGTGAGAAGGAAATACGTATGTTAATTAGATAGCAAAGTACCATTGAATCTAAATCTGAATTGGATAAGCTTACTGTAAATAAAGAAATTGTTTTCAAAAAGCTGAATTAGTTTATTTCATTTCCATATCTGTGGAACCTGATATTGGGATTCTTTTGACAGAAAGGCTATTCCATACTTCCCTTTCCCCTCGACTTTTAATAGAATAAAAAAAAAAAGAATTTCATTTTTTTTAGTGGAACACTAATTCCCGCGATTTGTCTTTATCGCATGAAAATCGGGAGTGGCAACTCTCTCTCTCTCTCTCTCTCTCTCTCTCTCTCTCTCTCTCTCTCTCTCTCTCTCTCTCTCTCTCTCTCTCTC
>JAOYSI010002429.1:0-16059 GCA_025775065.1 Hiodon alosoides
AGAGTTGTAGTTGTTTAAGGTACAGACGATTTTGTGCTGAGGGTAGGGTTGATGCTCATATCTAATAATAAGCTAAAAATAAATATCGCAATAATGATATTTATCAGCTGATTTAGGCAACTTTATTATTTTTCTGAGGACTTGAGCCGTTTGAAGTCCATGTGAAGTCTGTAATCCTATTGTGGAATTTATAGTTCAGCCTTCAAAATATGTGCTTTTTTAATTTTACAGGCCTTTGAGTTTCTTGGGTTGCTGAGAGATAATGCGCTTTGTATTTGTCTGTGACTGGTGCTGATGAACCAGGCTCTATACTGGAGGGTTCTGCAGTAGGAGTCTGAACTCCATTGTATCTGAATGGCAGAGTGACTCCTAATGATGGATATACTCTTTTTCAAAGGAGAAATGTCTCACATCAATGTAATGTTATTGGTTAGATCCATTGGTCTGACCGTGTGCAGTATGCAGACTCTGCAATGCCTTTCCTCTGCCCCAAACTCTCGTCGATTTTTCGTCTATGAATATAGCACATGTCCTATTTTTCACATGTCTGCCTGGTGATTCCAGTTTTAATTACTGAGCTTGGCATGGCAGTTTAGCTGGCTGCTCATTACCTGGGATCAGATTAAACCTCAGAGGGCAACACCTCTGATCTCTCTGGGGAGGGAATCTGAACCACGTTCCTGTCTTTAAAGAGGAAGTTAGTCTATAAATTATGAATAATCTGATTAACCGTACTTGGATAAGCGCTGCCTGTGCGTGCTCGTGTGCACGCATTCATGGCTTTCGTTTTGCACTGAATTTTAACGCCTCTCCACAGTTAAACTCGCCTCCCCGCGAGTCGAACTTGCGTGCCGTCAGACCTGAGCCATGAACAAGAGAGCCACGAAAGGGCTGCAGACAGACTGAAGCCAACAGCAGGCCCAGGAAAGGCGGGAGTGCCCTCACGCTCGGCCTGCTGGGAGAGGGGAGACGCAGGCTGGCGACCCTGAACTGTCCCCCCGCCCGCCGCGGTTTCCCTCTCACCGCGTTGGCGGCGGCCGGCTCTCAGTGTCAGCGTGGTGTTTAATGAGCATGGCCCTGTTCCTTCCTCACATTCCTGGGCTCCCATTGATTTTTGGAGAGGCGCTATCAATGACAAACGCCATATCCTTTTCTCCTGCCTCTCTCATTTTCTCTCTCCTTCACTAGCTGCCTCTCATATGCTTTATGGAATTAATTTTCACTTGTGTAAGCACAATCCTGGCACCCCACTGGGAGTTGTGTGTTTTATATCTGTTGATTCTCATCTCGGTGAATGTTCTGCAGCATCCCCTGTGTACAGTGTTATAGGATACAGGGCATTTTAAACCAAGCCTGAATGTCTGTTACGTATGTGCTGGTGACATTTGTGTGAAGGGTGCTCCTATGGTCGAAGTTCAGAACGGATCACTTTGGTGAAAGGGGTGTTGATGAACAGGTACTGCTACCCCATCATAGGCTTGTCACCGGTCCGTTTGGATCTATTTACTGCTAATATACAATAGGCACCATTTAAAAAAAAAAAAAAAAAACCCTTGTGGCTTCCAGTGATCCAAAAGGTTCTTAAACGCATATCTATATTCGATAAAACCTGATCACAGCATGGCTTATGAGTGAAGGGCATGATATACCCCCAGATCCCTAAGGACTCTGGTCTCTGGTCTGGTAAACGCTGGCGTTCGGCGCACCGTCACTGGTCTGGCAAACGCTGGCGTTCAGATAAATGTATTACGAGAAATGGGCATCTCCAAGCGGGTGCCTGTAAACCTCATTTTGAGTTCCTGACCTGGCATGCTGATACAATCACGTTTTGATTTCCAAAACTTAATGCAACTGAATGGCTTGCTTCGAGATGGGCCGAATGGCACGAGACAGGGCATTTCACCCACATTCATCTTTTCAGGCATGCTTGCCTTCATGCTGAAGCAGATCTGAACAGCTAGGCCTGGTTGAAACGTATCTGCTCTCCGTATCACTGGATCAACTTCTTCATTGTAGCTTTAGAATCGCAATTAGCTGCAAAGCTGAAAATCAGTTTTCCCAAATCCCAGGACCCACAAGGCTGACAGCTTGTAGGAGATTAGTCTTTCAAAGCACCCCAACCCAAGGACAATCTCTGGGCGCTGACAACTCTATTCAAGATGGGGTCTGACAGTTCTTTGCTAATTCTCCTGCATAACTTGTGTAGGAGAAAAAGGCTGCCTATTTTTTCCATGCATGTTTTTTCCGCTGTCGGCCCATCTTTATTCATCCAGCCGGGACGCTGTGCTCCAATTTCGCAATGGGGAGGCTTGTTCCTCGCCCTTTCATGTAATGAGGTCCGAATGAGACCTACTTGTCTTGAAACAAGGGCCCGGCTTGCACTGGTGTCTTCTCCCTGTCTGCCACTGACATGGTAAACATCTCCGTGGAGATCACTGAGATCACATTAATTTTCAGAAAAGGGCTGGAGAGGGGTGGCAGTAATGGGGGGGACTCCAGTACCGTGGTCCCCGCTGTGGGGACTCCAGTACCGCGGTCTCCTCTGTGGATCTTTAAATGAGAGGGAGGGTGAGGGTGGGAGAGAGTTGCTTGGTGAATGGCCTTTGGCTCTGATTGGTCACCTTGCCTATGAATGGCCTTTGGCTCTGATTGGTAACCTTGGCTGTGCTAGACAGGGGTGTGGTCACAATTACATCGTTGGCGGCGACAGCTGAAGCTGGAGCATTAATGTCGTTGGCTTGCCGGCCAAGCAGACCATAATTACAGCCGTACTCATTGAAAGTGAGAGTAATAAAAGATGTTTGCGTTTCCCTCTGCTGCCTGGCAGCTGAGCTTCATCACAGCCCATGCAGACGTGTAGGCACTGGGGTCTCGTTCTCCACCTGTGCCCATCGCTCATGACAAGGCTTTTACCAGCTTAAGTGCCTCTTTATGTTATGTTCCCAGAGATGACGTAGCACAGCCCCGTGGGAGAGTATCGGCAAGGTCACCCAGTGACCGTCGCTCTCCTGCCCGTTGCCTGGTGGTTGACCCCCTCCTGGTGTTGGCACCTGCGGGCGTTTGTAGCGCTAACAGCTGCGTCGTCGCCCAGGCGACGGCGTCGGAGGCAGACAGCCGACGGCCAGGGCCGTAATTGTCTGGCGTTGCTTTAATAGCCCGACCGGGGCGATCGCACCCCACGACAGGCCCGGGGGAGACAAGCAGAGAACGAATGCTTCCAGGGGTCCTGATTGCATTGCTGGGATGAGCCAAGCGGCCCCGGCCCGAGATAATATTTCCTCGCCGTATTGATTTCCGCCTTCCAGCTTGGCGGCCCGTGCGGTGATTGATTCCGTTTTATTTGAATTAGCGGAGCAGTGCCGCGAAGCCTTATAACAGAACCTGATGAATAAAGTGTTTGTTTCTTCCAATGTCTTTCGGTGCCGGTGTGCCTGGGTTCTGCGTATGCCTCACGGCGGTTGATGTGATTATTGGGCTGAGAGAGAGAACCTGCTGAAGGAAGAAAGATTTTCATTATAGCAATGAAATACAATTGTTGGGACACAACTTTCCTGGATCGCATATCTAACCACATGGCAGCAGCTTGTGCAGAAAAAAAGCGTATAACGAAATCCGACAGGAAATTTCTCAGGCCAGAGAGAAGGGCAGGTGCCAATTTCAAGCCTGTCAATTTCCAGAACGCTCATTTGGAATGGACGTGTGTCAGCAAAAACAGTTTGCAGGAATGGTTCTGGATGCCCAGTGACAGAAGTGTAAATTGTGTAAAGCCCTGGCCCGAACCAACAAAATAAAACCCCAGTATAACCTCACTGGGACGTTTCAGTCAGGAAACCCAGTATAACCAGGAAACCCAGTATAACCTCACTGGGACATTTCAGTCAGGAAACCCAGTATAACCAGGAAACCCAGTATAACCTCACTGGGACATTTCAGGCAGGAAACCCAGTATAACCTCACTGGGACATTTCAGGCAGGCCTGATGACCCAGGGGATCTTCTTGCATCACCTTGCGTTGCTCACAGACCTAGAGATTAAAAATGAACTCCTCACTGCCAACGTCTGGGGAGACACCTGCTGAGACACTCTGGCTGTCAGATTCCCAGCTATAACCGCTGGGATCGTCAAGGCGGGATTTCAAACCAACTGATGACAAACTGTGCCGGCTTCTTTTCCTAATTACAGGACAAGCCATTAATTTTGACAGGAAAGGAAACGGTTTTGCGCTTGCGACTCTAATTAACAGTTACCCGACGATTCAGCTCAGCGGTAAGACGACCATCTAACCTTACCTTTTTTTCACATTGGAACTTACGGTCTCATTTAAATGATACGCCCGTTTTGTTTTACATCACCGTCCACCATGTGTCAGACAACGTGTTCTCCAGCACAACCAGCCTTAAGAGAGAGTCGAAGCAAACGCCTGCCAGAAAACGATTCCTTAAGGTTTTTTTTTCCCATTTTGGCCGTGCATGGGGCTTCCAGGAGGTAAAGGCCCGGTGTGAGATCTTAACATGAAGATCTCATGTGACGGTATCTGCTGCTGGTAGCTGTGGGGTGTGGTTCCCATTTGGATTTGATACAAAGGTGAATCTTTCTGAATCAGCTGGAACTGCGAGATCTGGAGTAGTTTGGCGTACGCATACCTCGTGGTAACAGCTATTTTTAAAGTTCTTTTAGTTCTAATGGCTATTTTTAAAGTTCTTTTTAGTTTTAATAGCTCTTTTTATGAGTTCTCAGGAACTCTGAGCTTCTTTTGAACCTGTGAAGTAGCCTGACTCAGAATCTGATGGAAATTCAGTCTATTCATCTCTCGATGCATTCTGGCCATTATTAGATATTACCCAGAAGTCTCACTCTCCATTGAGCAAATTCACCCCTCTTTGGTCCATCGCCCAGAGTTAATAGGGCTTTAAAAGACCAATGGTAATAATCTAGGACTCCCTGTCCATCAAAATCCTTACAAAAGAATCTGGGGAGTGGGTAAAAAAGCAGTTGAAATGGAATAAGTGGGTTTCTTCCGGAGTTAAACCGCTCCTTCCGTTCATTTTGTCCGTTCCTTTTTCTAATTAAATCAGGACGATTTAATTACAGTCATTACTGAGCTTGTTGGTAGTTACATGGCTAATTGCCTGTTTTCAATACCCAAATCTTTGGCTTTCATCAGCAACGAACTGAAAAGCTTTCGAGGGGCGTGTGAATGCTGTGAGTATTTTCAACATCCCCGAATTGGGGCTCTCAGTTTGGAGAGTGGCAGTCTGAGTGGGGAGAAAGTGGGTTCCGCCGCACGGGATGTCACCTGTCGCACGCCTATCACCTTCGTGATGTGTAGCTGACATGAGAGGCGGTGTGTGTTTGGCCACATTCGTATCAGGTGTTAAGTTTTAGGACTGTGTGGTTGGCGCTCAGTGGAATGGACCTAGGTGGCATATGTGGTGGTTGGATGATAGGTTGGTTGAACGGTAATAAGGTGAATTCCCATTTCTCTCTGTTCCCACTGTGCGTGAGTGGTGAAACGTGGATGGAACTGAAAATTAGCCTTCATAGTTTCACGGTGAGTAGAAAAAACATGAGCAGCTGTTTGTCACCATTGAACACCAATCCGTCCCATGCTCATCACTGCTGACACGGAGGCTTCTGGGAGGAGGGGCTGATCTCATCCAAAAAGCACCTATAAATGGCAGGCCCTGCCTGTTATCGGACTCCCTGATCTGGCCCTCATCGCGGCCCAAAAAAACCCCTCTAACCCCTCCTGTGCTGCAGACACTCTGGGTGCAGACTGACGGAGATCGAGGCACATTCCCTCTCAGATCCCTGGCCCCTTGACCTTGTGAGAGTCATACTCCAGTCCAACGTAGGATACCTCTAATGATGTTACTGCAGGATGCTGGTTACCGACAGGGGTTGGGTTGAATGGGAGAGAAAGGGCGAGGGACGTGCTAGTGAGGCCCCAGGACGAGCCCTACTGCCTGGATTCCCTTTTAGGGCAGGGGGAGGATGGGGGCGGCGTTCTCCTTGGCTGCAATGTGAAGGGCGGCGGCCTTCGCTCATGCCACTGTCTCCGCCCCACGCTCCCCTGGTTCCGATTGGCCGTCCCCATGGCACCCGGAGCCGGATGAGGATACCAGCACAGTTCCTCTCCCGCAGGCGCCGGATCTCGGGACGGATTGACCAGCTGCCCTGAAGGGCATTCAGCCTTCATGGCCAGTCCTGACATTAAGCCGAGGTTGCTGCATTCACCTCAATAAATCGCTGTGCGCTAAGAAGGTATTAAACCCCAGGCACTGAACCTCTGAACAGGGCGTCTGACACATCCATTTCTTTCTGGGGATAAGCCTGTGTATTTCCACTTTATCTAACGGGGAGAATTGTGGTCTAAAGGATAAAAAAGTGGGGAAAAAATTGTTTCAGTGCTGACATGAAGTCATTTTCAGAACAATCTTTGATGGTCAGGAAAGCCTTTGTTAACGTTGCTTTTTCCTATGTCCTTCGGAGGGGATATGGAGGACGACGCAGTCTATTTCACATCAGATGAATTGAAAAGGATAGTTTTTAAGCTCTTTTATTATTGCAAAATTTCCACATTGTTAAGGTAAATCTTTTTATTTATTTTTTCTTTTGAAAATATAGTGTAGAAAATTGTGCACTCGAATGGAAAGGAGATGAACTTCTCCCCCTCGCACGGTGCACTGGCCTTCATCCTGAACCGGCTGGGGGTGGGGCTAGCGGAGATCTCCTGCCCCTTCGCCGTGGGTGAATTTCCAGGTCAGATCTGTGCGTGCGTGCGTGCGTGCGTGAAAATGCTTGACTGGGGAGAGAGCCCCCACTTCACACAAGCCCAGCGTCATTGGCCTGATTGACAGTGTTGAGAGGATGATGGAGCGCCCAGACTTCCATTGCATTGAAGTCGTAATTAAAGCCATCGGTGCTATCAGCTGTCAGGTCAGCCATGCGCTGTAATGAAGGGACCCCAGCCAGCATCCCCTGTAACGGGCTTCAGCAGGCCAATTAGCGCAGGCCTGCGCGAAGCAGGAGGAAGCAGCCAATCAGGCCAGATGAGGGGGACGGGCTCTGAGGATGAGTGGAGGCCGTGCAGTTAGTACGGTGGTGCCATGAGGTGTCCGTTAGGATTTGGACCAGAACGTGCTCGGCCCAGTTCGTTTACTTGTGTGTGTGTGTGTGTGTGTGTGTGTGCTACAGTAATGGGGCAACAGGACTTTATTAGAGAGGAGAAAATTCAGTGGAAGTGGTTGGCACAAACCTTGCCACCCGGAAAACAACGCGAGTGTTAGTCCACAAGGTTGGTTCTATAAACCTGCCCACCATTCTTTACAAAACTAGCTAGGGACAAGGGCGCTGGAAAAAAACTAACTAACTAACAAACAAACAACAAAAAAACATGCATAGCGAAGTGCCCATGGCACTCAGAACACAGAAAAGTGTTTGTTTTTTTCAAATGAGGTCTCTCGGGCTGTAGTTTTATTAGTACACGCTCCCTGCTGAGAGACTTCTTTCCAGAGCGAGCCCCGCCTCCCCTGACGACTGACTGAAAACAGAGAGGCTGCAACGGGGACCGGGGCTTCTGGCCTGAAGGATTCGGTCCCTCGACTTTGACTTTGTAATTTCATCTGAAGCAGCTTCAGACTTCAGCTTCCAAAGAAAGGAAGTAAGGGCCGAGGAGACCCCTTCTTCTCCCCTGACATCTCCTCCATGAAGAAGGAGAGGTCGAATATAGCCCTGGTCCTTCGGGGGGGCCCGGGGGTTGTGGCGATGCTTGCTTGTTTCCCTGGACGACGCCGTTGATCTCTGTTGCTGTGTCGAGTAACAGCAGAGCTGAGCAGTAGCCTGGTTCAGGACATGCCTGGTTACCACCCCCGCGACTGACTGGGATAAGTGGTGACGACTCGGGGAGGTCCATCAGAACCAGTGCCCCTGAGACTGATCAGGCACTGTGAGGGGGTTGGTAAAAGCCGTCGCTAATGCTCAGAGTGATCCTGATTTTTTTTCCCCCCAGGTCTGAATCCAGATTGTGACAAGCAGGGCACAGTGGTTATACGCAATTGGCAGTTTGTCTTAGCTTGGCGCTAACCAGCGTCTCCTGTCGGCTTCCCGGGCGACCAGCGGGCTGGCAGTGCTGTTGGCATGCGGGCCTCCTCCAATCGAGGAGATGGGATCTTGTCCTTCTTTGTCGTGTAGCAAAATGCTGTATACATTTGCTATTCCCGTGACAACCGTCCTCCTGTGTTTGTCTTGAATTTCACTCTCCAAGCTGCCCCAACTTCCCTACAGGAATCCTCTGTTTGATAGGCTTGTATATTTACTCACTCTGCCGAGTAGGTTCTGCACACCCTTCTTTGTCCTTATCGAGCCATTGTTTGCACTGCAGGTTGCATTTATGATCTGTTCATGTCTGTACTCTGGGTAAACGTTCCTGCTGAATAAATACATAAATCATGACGTTCTGCTTGTTGTGAGCGAAGGAGCTAGGCGCCGGTCATGGGCCATTGTTCCATCTGACTGAACTGGGAGCAGAGAGAATTGTGGGACTGGGAAATATATGGGATGGCTGAACTTGTACAGTGAAGACCAGGCCAGGGGTAAGGGGGAAGGCCATGCGTTCAGCCGTGAATCTTCCCCAGTAGCTGAGTTTGGGAGCCATGCAGAAATGAGTTTCATTGGTTAAAGTGACTGAGAGCCAGCTGCCTTGCTCCTGGAAGACGTCACTGTGCATATTTTGTGGGCCGATGTTCCAGCCTAACTAAAACTAAACACAGCCTTTTAAATAAGACCTGGATGATCGGAATGAATAACATGGACTCTTGGAAGATTCCTGTTTTTGTGTCACCGGTCACTTGGTCCAGTGGTCTTACAAGCAAGGACTCCACCCAGCAGTTAACTTTCAGGTCAGCACGTTGTGCAGAACAGATCTCTTGGTACCTTTTTGAAGGCGTGGTAAAGCTGAGCCGTAGAGAATTATTGTATAGTGAGTGGGCCACCTGTGGTGCACTGACGGCTATCCCTCCAGCCAAGCACTGAAGCTGCTGAGCTATCAACTCAACTGTTTATCAACTCAACTTTATTATTCCGCTTAAACCATCTATCTGCTATCCTGCTGTTTTCCTAGAGTTCTCTCAACTGCCTTTGGGGTCGGGGAATCATTTCCCTTTTATTCCCGATTGGCTCCGTGTTTTTTAATTCCCTCCGGACAACGTTCAGCGTTTTGTGACCGCTCGAATGCAAGAATGTGCTTTAACGAATACAACCGAACTGAAGTTCTTCTTTAAGGATTTTATTTTGAGAATGGTTCCGAGTCCGGGCAGACGCTCTTGCTCTCCTCCTTCACCGGCGCCCTCTGAAGTTGCTTTTTCAGTGTCTGCCAGTTGCTTCCACAACAGTCCCACTCGTTCAGTCATTTTACATCCTAAAGGATAAGGTTTGACATGGAAAGCCAGCAGGAACACGTTTCCTATGAGTTCTCTTCAGTGCCTTCCTCGTGATATTAGCATTTCAATAACTGAGATTGGGCGCGCTATTCATCGTGTTCATTATTGATTACCTTCTTCTGAACCATGTGTGTACATTTTTTACACAGCTTTATTGATTAAATATCAAATATCTTAGATACAAAAAGTTACACTGAGTACTCCAAGCCAGTAATGTATTTGAAGAAAAAAAAAATGTATATATGCGTTTTTCCTTTGGACAGGTGCGCTGGGTTTTTACTGAGCGCAGGTGTATTGTTTTTTTTTTGTTTTTTTTTTACTGTGGACAGGTGCGCTGGGTTTTTACTTTGTCCTCGCTGTGGACTGGTGTGTTGTGTGTTGTGACCACGCTGTGTGGACTGGAGTGTTGAGTGCTGTGACCACGCTGTGTGGACTGGTGTGTTGTGTGTTGTGACCACGCTGTGTGGACTGGAGTGTTGTGTGTTGTGTGTTGTGTGTTGTGACCACGCTGTGTGGACTGGTGTGTTGAGTGCTGTGACCACGCTGTGTTGACTGGTGTGTTGTGTGTTGTGACCACGCTGTGTTGACGGTTGTCTTGCATCTTCAGACAGGTGTGCTGTACGAGTCATGTGTCAGGTGAGGAGAGTCGGTGGGCCGGGGAGCTGACTGAGAGATGATGATGATGATGATGAATCGTCATTGTGGTGATTTATCCTGTCTGCTCGAGGCTATCACTGGGGCTAACTGGCTCTGGAGAACGAATCCCGGGCAGCTGTAATGGCTCTTCCTCATCACAGGAATTACTGACTACAACAGGTTTGCCCAAAGAAAACAAGAAAGGATGTTCTATTATTTAAAGGATAAAATAACACGGAGAGCTATCAACTCAGCTTACATAGGAGCTTACATGAGTACATGTTGTACTCTTTACACAATGGCACAGCGTTTTCAGCGGATCAGTTCAGATGCATCTTTTTCAAAGGATTAAAACCGACGACCCTCTGGACACACTGTTGCCACTTGCAGTTTGATAACCGGTTATTTTTGCGTTTTATCCCCAGTTCAGAATCGCCGATTTTGCTAATGAATCTTGGAATCACTGTCGCCTTGCACAAGGAAGGGAAGAAGGTAGTATAATTGTTCCCCCCCCCCCATTCTAGTCGCCTTCAAGTCCACTGTCTGTCTAACATTGTTGGAGGCCCATCATGGAACTTTGTCATCATGGAACCATAGTCCTGTATTTTTCACCTGCTGGGCTCCACAAAACCCTAATGAACGGTCCTCGCCCATCATAACTTACCACCAGGACCTCTGTGGTGGACCTCTCTCTTACCCAGCTAAAAGGTAGCGTGCAGCGGTGCTGAGAGGGTATAGGCTCCTCTCAAACATGTTCCATGAAGTGTGAGCAATTAGCCACATGCCATTTCCTGTTTACCCCAGAACTAGTTACTGAACAGCGACAGAATCGGCAGAAAGGGTGTCAACAACCCGGCTCAAAACAGGAGACAAGTGAATACCTGGGAGATAAGAGGAGTAGAAGTCAAATTGCGTGGAAGGAAAAGGCTATCGGAAGAAAATAATTAACTGAATGTGAGAGTGAAGAGGGCATTATAGAGTTCCTGTCATCATTTTCTTCTTAATCATAATCGTCTGAACCGCTTAGTTCAGCTGCCACAGAATGTAATCATTGAGCAAATGGTTTTTTTGTAAGTATTTTTTTATATAGTCTTTCCCAGACCATGGTTTATGGTGAGAAACTCAGATTCAGATTCTGAACGTCGCTTAGCATTCACACATAAATAAACTAGACTTGATTTGTCTCCTGTGTTCATGTCCTCTATAATCTATAAATCGCCATGGCAGCAATCCAACGCACATATGCTTTAAGATACTGTTTTCTTTTACAGTACACAGATACTTTTACAGTATCTTATATGGTTTAATTCCTTTTTTCCCCCAGCTGAAACAGATGCTTTACAGTTTATGTTCTTATGGACTTGTTGAGCTGATTTTAAGTCACTTGTTTCTGTACGATCTCGGCACTTTGCTATTTTAATTGCAGCAGTGCAAATGGGGATTTGACTGGTGACCTACTGGGTTTTAGTGTAGTTAAAGACATGTAAATGAGCTCATATAAAGAATGGATGACGAAGAGAGAAAGGACATTGTTCCTCTTTCCTGATGACGTCTTCCCCCTTCAGTCTCCCCTTGTTTGGCATTTGTCGTCATGGTTTTCCCACACTGTTCCCCTTGACACATTAAATCATTTATCCGTTTCTGTGACTGACGCACCTGCACCTCGGGCACCAACTATTCAACCTCTTTCAAAATATTAGATCGCCTACGTTTCTTTAAAATCAAAACATCTTTACATCTTAATGTGTTGATTTTAAAACATCTTTTGTCGTCGAAAAATGTTGGTAATCAATTGAAATGAATACGAAACTGTGTGTAGAGTTAACTTCAATTGCAATTGGATTACCATTATTTTGTCTTCCTTCTGTATATCTAATACATTGTGGGGACTTGCAGTCTATTTTGTATTTTTTAAATTTTATGTTCTGTTAAACCAATACAATTATCACAAGCAATCATGCATGAAAGAAGCGGTTTGCTTTGAACCTTTTTTTTAAATGTATGACATACATTCAAAGTTACGCTCTGTGAACTAGTGTCTTATTCCGATGATTTCAGTTCTAGTGATGAAAGGAAACGCACTCCATTGTCCTAAATTTTTCCTTTTAAGTTAGTCTTTTAAGTGATGTTTCCCAGTGACGGAATCCTCCCCCTGATTTCTCCTTGCCCGAGGGAGTTTGGGTTCCCTGGTCAGTGTTGGATGTTCAGAGCTCCGAGGTTAAGTGAATATTTATAAATGATTGCGTGTGGCTGGTAGAGAGGGCAGCCCGTTCCTCTCCTCAGAGGTCAGTGAGAAGTGGTTCAGGTGGCTTGGGTCAGGCCTACCCTGCAGCTCCCCTGTCTCAGAAAGCGTTCAGGCTCTGCGGTGCTTTTGGACGTGCACAGGTATGTTGGTGTGCCTTTGTGTCCGCTGAGCTCTGGCTTTTCCCGACGCCTTGGCCGGCGTCCCGACGCTTCTCTGGCAGGCATGAGGACATCCAGCGAGCCTGTGGCAGACGCAGTCGGTGCGCGGAAGACGTCCCTTCCAGTGCTTTTCCGTTACGCACCTTCAGTGGGGCAGAGAGCTCGTCATCAAAGGATTTCCATTGGCTTCAGACCAGTCTGACTGGCCAGAACCAGAACACGTTATTAACAGCCGTCAACAGCATGCCTGGTCACAGCAAGACCAGTAATCTGCTACACAGAATAAAGACCTTTTGAAACTGAATGTTTTTGGTCAGTGTTAAGGTCTGAGAGAACCTTAAGTTGCTTGCCCACGCACTGACTGAGCCCTATGAGCTGGATCTCACAGGCTTGGATCCTGATCGTGTTATTTGGCCATTGTGAAGGGAGAACACAGTGGCTGTACCTGGGCGGCGGTCGGTGGGAAACGGCGGGGCTTCTCTCCGACCGTCATTAACCGGCTGTCGAGGAGACCGTGCCCAACCTGGTGGCGAACCTCTTATGTGGGCTGGGTCGTCTGCAGTGTGAAGGAATGGTGGGTGACCAGTCGTTCTACCCCCTCACTCTCCCTGTGTCTGGTGGCATGAATCATAGTGACAAGCCAAAATGTGTTAATTTTTTAAAAGCTAATGTATAAGGCTGGAGTTAGAAATTTAAGAATACTCGGCATGCGTGGTTCAGGTTGCTTATTATTGTATCAATGTGGGATAATTCCATTAAATTGAATCCGAGTGATCCTGAAGATGAGATCTGCTGAGCTGTAAGTATAATTGGTATAGCCGCCTGAAATTCCGCATAACCTCGCCGTGATACGCTGGTGTGAATTCTTCAACTTCCTGCTGAAGCCTCATAGCAGTTTTTACGCTCTCAATAGTTTTCATGCTGCATATTTATGATCACTTCATCAGAGTTTTGCATTTGTAATCCGTTCTACCCTTAATAATTGAAGACATACAGTGTATAAATTAACAATCAGAAGGTTGAAACATTTATGATGTTTTGATTTGTCTGGAATTGGAACCACCCTCGCATGGATGTCTTTAGTAATGATCAGAGCAATGCTAATGTGTGAGAAAGTGAATATTATTACTCAGAGGGAGGCAATTTATTTAAGAACGTTGGACTGTGGAACCAGAGGCCTAAGTCCTGAGGGAGGGAGACCGTGTGAGAAGATTGTAATTCTGCTTCTTTGTAAAGCGCTTGTAGTTAAATACATCTGGGGAAGATCAATAGGCCTGCTAATTGCAAAACAGTTCCAATTATAGGAAGGAAAGCTACATTTCCACAATAAAATAAAACCCGTTTTAGTTATCAGGAGTAACACTTCAGTTCTGAGACTGTTTATATACACGGTTTAGGCGTGGATGGGGTTTTCTCCGATTACTACAGGGTTCTGCAGATTGTACGTTTGCCTGGTGGTCAGTGATCCATTGCTGATGTTGTAATGCTGCTCCGAAGTGATAAAAAAAGATGAATGGCTGATCCCGGGTGGGGAAAAATTTCCGCGAGTCATCTATAGGAAAAAGACACTTAAATAAACACACAACAGCTAGCAGCGTTAACTCCCCTTCCAGCTGTGTGTCACAGACCGAGTTGACAGGCGCCAGTCTAGTGATCCTCACCGTCCGCCACACACGCGGGAGATTTACTCAGCCATCAAAACCAGCGTTCATTCGTTGAACCATCGCGCCTGGAAATGTCTGCAGACACTTTCGTTTGCAGTTCATGTGATAATATGGTAATGCGAGTTCTTTATCTCATTGGTATTCGCTGATGATGTCGAGGTTCCCCACTAGGCTCTGTTCACAGAGATGGAGAGGGTGCCCTTTGCTCCAGGCTGATTGGCAGACAGCAGTACATGAGTTGGCCGCTTCTCAGAGGTTTGCAGGGAACAGATTTGGAGGCGCTGCAGTGTTGACGAGTATCGGCGCTCGAAATTGGGTGCGACTTCACGCCGGGCCTGCAGACCCCACGGGGAAGGCTGTCGTCCTGACTGTTCCTGTGTCTTCTGTCCGGATTCCCGCATGCTAAGTCTGATGTCCTGCCTGCTGTGCCTAAAACTGCCAAAATACATTTCATTTCCAGATTTCAAGCCATACCAGCGACAGACATGTATAGTTGGATTAGTCTTACCTGAGTTGCAGTTTTGACCGTGATTGTATTATATGTTCTACGGAAGATAAGGGCTGGTGAGCGGTGTCAGTGCATCTCGGCTCTTATTGCCACACACTGCGAGGGTGAGGAAGTACAACTAGTCTCCTCCAATCCTAGTCGACTTCAAGCCGCCCATCTTGTGTACACTCTGCCGACCTCACGGACTGCACAAGAGAGAAATGCTTGCAGCTTGCAGGCACCTGGGAAGGCACCTGGGATGCCAGTGGGAAATGTGCTTTAGCCTGCTGATGTCACCCACCCAGCTCGTAGGACTCGGGCGGGTGCCTTTACTGACTGAGCCGTTTAGGAGGCTTAGCCAGGGGGGCTTTTGATGCTATTTCCATGAGAGATCGACAGATGCTCTGCTCAAGAAAAGGGTTTTCTCACCTGCTGTTGGTGTAAATTTGCCTGGGATGGCCGGCTACGGTAAACCGTGAGTTACGGTAAGCCCTCCGCACAACAGGCCCCGCCCATCAATAGACATGCCTGGTCCAGGACTTACTGTACTTGCTATGCTGGAGTTGTAGAACCCTACCTAGTTAGGCTATACATAAACACGGCAGAAAGTGACCTAGCAGTAATTAACTGACCAATGGCAGATGGGCTTTATCTATCATTAGGCAATGAGCAAAAACATCGTTTTTTTTTTTTTTTTTTCACACAACCTGTCTGTGGACAACTGATCTGAGTCTGATTGTTCAGACTGATTGTTCTCTGCATTTCTGATGATACCATCAGTTTTCTACACAAACCGATTGCTTTGTCCAGCCTTTTCTCTTCCTGATCACGGACATGTGACCCGATCAATCGGAGCCAATTCCAGACCGCTGGATTCAGAACGGCCGTTTAGTGAAATGTCAGCTCTCTGAGAAACTTTCTGTGTTTTCTGGTTTCTCCGGTCTGTTAGTTTGCACCGTTTGCAAACCGTCACACCCCCTGTATTTATTCCTGATCCCGACCCTCCTGGTCTCCTGCCAGCGTGAAGGAGCGTCTGGCTTTCGATTAAGGGGAAAAGGATGGGGGTTGTTTGGCCTGGCGCTCTTTCCCCCCCGTTTACGTCACGACCCCCAGCTGACCCTCACATGTCTCGCTGTTGAGTCACGTCTCCGCTTGTTTTATTGGCAGTATATCACAGGGCAGTTCCTGGGACCTGCAGCAGGGGCGGGGGTCTGGGCACAGTGATTGGTGTGTGGTGCTGGGGGGGGTCTGCCTGCAGTGATTGGTGTGTGGTGCTGGGGGGGGTCTGCCTGCGGTGATTGGTGTGTGGTGCTGGGGGGGGGTCTGCCTGCGGTGATTGGTGTGTGGTGCTGGGGGGAGTCTGCGTGCGGTGATTGGTGTGTGGTGCTGGGGGGGGTCTGCTTGCGGTGAATGGTTTGTGGTGCTGGGG